>CAUYQU010068005.1:0-37150 GCA_963574635.1 Cheracebus regulus
TTTTGTTTTTGTTTTTTTGGTTTTTTGCCCACTTTGGCCCCCAAATTTGGTGTTTTTTCTGGTGTGCCCCCAGCACCCCCCCAACAAAAAAAAAAAAAAAAAAAAAAAAAAAAAAAAAAAAAAAAAAAAAAAAACAGGAAAAAGATGAAACGTGGTACCATGTACCTGCTCAACCTCCACAGATCCTGCTTCTGGAAGTTGAAAGATACATTCTTAAAACTTTGCAAAGCACGGTGGCTCATGTCTGTAATCCCAGCACTTTGGGAGGCCGAGGCAGGCAGATCACGAGGTCAGAAGTTCAAGGTCAGCCTGACCAACATGGTGAAAACCTGTCTCTACTAAAAACAGAAAAATTAGCTGGGCGTGGTGGTGCACGCCTGTAGTCCCAGCAGGAGAACTGCTTGAACCTGGAGGTGGAGGTTACAGTGAGCCGAGATCGCACCACTGCACTCTAGCCTGGTGACAGAGCAAGACTCCACGTCAAAATAAAAAACCAACAAACAAACAAAAAAAAAAACATTTGCACAACTTTTTTTCTAGTGCTTGAATGACCTCTTGTGGCTATTTAAGTTATCACAGCCAATTGCTCATAGGAATTAAGTTGGTACAAAAGTAATTACAGTTTTTGCCATTAAAAGTAATGACCAAAGAACTAAAAAGTGTTGAAATAACAAAATTAAGATGGCATCACAAAGGAGCACCTGGCTCAATTTCAAGTTATTGCATAACTTCTCTATTATCCAACCAAATTTAGTTCACAATACAGTGTGTGTAATTCAAAACAGTTCACCAGATAGGCACACATCATTTTTTTAATGAAGTGTGATTTTCCCTAAGTTATTGCATTTCAAATTAATAAAGCATCGGCAAACACCCATGAAGAGAACAGTACTGGAATAAAAAATACAAGAACCTCGGGAATTAACAGCCACCCCCTCATCTCAGTGGAGGCAGCACCAGGAATACAATGTTGGCAAAATGTACAATTGGAGTAGGAGAAATACTGTGAGAATGCAGACCGGCCACAGACTCAGCCTGAGTGCACGAGGGTAACAGAGGTGGTTCAGGAACTGCTGGGCCAAACTCTCTAATAAGTGGGACTGCAGCAGCAGTGGCAGCAGGTTCCAGTGAATGTGGCTGCACATCACCCAGGGTGCCTGGCGGGTCCCAGGTTACTGCACATGCCCTCTGCCCAGTCCCTTGAGAATTCCTGCAGCAGCAAAATACAGCATCTTCCAAACACTGCTAGTGGGAGTTCCAAGCATACTGGTACAGTTTTATTCATTCATTTCAAAATACTTGTCAGTATCTATACAGACACGAGGCACAGTCTACGCACTGGGGTGGAGCATGGAACAAGGCGGTTCAAGATCCCCGTTCCAACGAAGCATGTAGTCTAGTGAGGGAAGAGAAGTAAGTACATAAAATGCCAGGTGGTGATAAATGCTGTGAAAAAGATAAAGTAGAATAATGGGGTTTGGAAATTCCAGGTTGGCCCTAGTATTCTTTTCTGTAAGTTGGTCACCTCAATTCAGACGAGCTGCTCTTCAAGCACTCAATAGCCACAGTGGCTGGAGGCTACCATGCTGGAAAGTGCAACAATTCTGAAACTATCATCCATGCCTTTTCAGTTCATAATCTTTATCCTCTTTCTAAATCCTAAGAAAATTCATCCAACTGATCTTTGAATCCACTAACTCAGCTTCCTAAAGCATCCATCCTACTTATTACTGCAACTACTGAATAATTTAATTCAACAGTCACATTTTGCATATTCAGAGGCTCTTTCTTCACAGCTCCTGGGCAATGAACGCCTGCTGTGGCAATGCAGGAACATCCTCTAAAATCCTGGGACTCTGTCTCAGACTTTAAGTTCTCCCCCATCTTCTACAGTGACACCATCTCACTGGAGACCCTTTGCTCTGAGCCATCAGAAGGAACCCCTATTTTTGAGAACCTAAGCCTTCTCATCTTCCTGGTAAACACTGCCCTATGTGCTCAATCTTTCAGATAAAAATCTACCTGACACATCTCTGAGAACCAACCTGGGTACCATCAGTAATCAGACAGGGTCACAATTTACTTATTTTAGGCCTTCTAAAAAAGGAAAAATTTACACTTAGTGGCATTTTACTAGTAGCTCACAGATCCAACAGTTTGCAGGAGATAGAGACGGAATTGTAAGCAAGGGAAATACAGTGAGATTAAATTAATCTCCACCCAGACACTACAAGGCCAGCTGGGATACCACCCCAGCAACTGGCTGCAGGAGTGGATGGCACAGGCAGAAAACTTTCCAGTTCCTCTTAAAGTTCCAAATACCAGCTGGCTACTACAGTGAACACCAGACACAGAAAGTTTTCCAGCTTCTCTTCAAGCCCCCAACACTACACAGCCAGCTCCGGCCCTGCAGTCCCCTCTCTGTACCCCTTTTTTTCTTCCTTCAGGAGCTCTTGCATTCTTTTCACCTACACTGACTCCTGAGGCTCTCCCAGTTCAAGGGATAAAACTCCATTACCAATTAAGTGTAATGTACATTAACACAATAGGCAGAAAGTAGTCTTTAGTATGAAAACACTAAATTCAAGGTGAAAAGCCAGAAGAATTTGAATTTGAATTATAAGCTATGCTTTAACTAGAAAATACATTAGCTGTAATAAAATGTTGGACAGACTACAAGAAAACTAGAAATGAAAAAAGCCTTATTCAAAAACAAATGAAATAATGGTGAGCGGCGTTCACAACCCTGCCAGCTCTGCTGTGCCACTTGAATGATGGACCATGTTGCCAATGAGCTGCTGTGTTTAAGCCTAAAGGTCTGTTGAGGTGATAGTTTCAGAACGACTGCCGCAATCCCACAAAGAAAAATCAAGTGAAGGTCAATGAAAGTTGCATGTTCTAAATTACAGAATCAAGAACAGTATTTCTTGTCATTCGTCCCATTTCAGTACTAAAAGACATTACCTCAACAACAGGTGTATTTTCCTGGAGCTCAGTTGTGTGTGAAGCCAGTAAACCGATCACCCGAGCAACCTTGGACCGTCTGTAAATGAGAGAAAACAGGCTCTGAAGGGAAGAGTCAGGGACTGAGGAAAGTAACCCCAGCTACATTATGCAGTGATGAGCAGTACATGTAAGACTGTGAAATAAACACGGAATGTGACTGTGAAATAAACACGGAATGTGACAGGTCAGGCCACACTCCCCCACGTATACAGCCCAGAGAAACTCTCCCTCAGACACACAGGGAGACGTGAGCTGCAATGTCCACTGCAATACTGCAATAGCGACAAAATTTAAACAAGTTGTGGGTCAACAGTAAAAGGAAAAATAAAATTTTTAACAAGGCTTAACCACAGAAAAGAGCAAAACAGTAATTACTCCTTTTATTGCTGAGTACAGAGGCATTTGGCTAAAGGTCTCTTTTCTACTTGTTAGTAGATCAATGAGTTTCTATGTAAGTCGTAAATAATATATGAACAGTGACATATCTATATATACATGCAGTTTAACAGAAACTTTTACAATCAAAAGTTTTTAAAATATTGTACTATTTGCATAAACACTAGTTTTTTAACGAGGTGTTCCTTTAGTATCCAGCAGAAAACTGAGGTTGATAAATTACTATTAATGAATCACATTCAGTGTGATTTAAAAAGTTATTTCATGCAGAAAAATTAGTTTTAATGAGTTTTTTTCTAATTGAAACAAATGGTGAGTTGTTGAGAAATGCACTCTTATTTAGTGATGCCTGCATGTTGTCAGGGATAATCGGCATGTAACTCAGTTTATATTTTTTACCTTCTTAAAATAAACCTATGTGGGCACCCATGGAAGAAACCAAATCAGACTCAGAGAAGGGAAAATGTCTGCATTACCACGACTCCAACATACAGAAATAATTCTTATAAATTTCAGCACTTCTTAAATTGCCCATTAAAATCTCTTAACATATACAAATTAAAGAAGCCCTAGGCAATTGCAGAAGTAGCATCCCACCTCTGAATAAAAAGATTATACTTTAAAAGTAATCATTCTGAAAAATGTCTGCAGGATGATTGGAAAAGCCGTCCTCCCGCCTCGACCCCCCAAATAGCTGGGACTATAGGCGTGCACCACCATGCCCAGTTAATTTTTTTACTTTTTGTCAAGATGGGGGTCTCACTATGATGCCCAGGCTACCCTTGAACTCCTGAAAAACAATCCTCCCATCTCAGCCTCCCAACGTGCTGGGATTACAGGCCTGAGCCACCGCACCTGCCTGTCTATCTCTTTTCAAAGACAGGCTCAAAATACTTATGAAACACTGAACCATTTTCAATCTATAAAAGTAAATATTAGTTACCAGATTAATTCAACTAAAATAAAAATGTATCCACATGCCAATTATTTTCCCTAATATGACCAGAAACAATCCCTATTAGAACAAGAGAAAATACACTACCTAAAAACCCTATATTTTTAAAATAGAAACTTTAAATAGCTTATGAATAGTCACTTTTTATCAAAATCCTAAATACAAGTACCATAAACCCTATAAACAACAGCCTCACAGTACACCCTCACAATACAGACTCTTTCTCAAAATTCAAGTTTTCTCAGGTCATCACTCCAAGTGCCCCAGTGACTGTGCACCTCAGAATCAACCCATCTCCATCTAAGATAGCACCGTCTAACAAACCTTCGTGCACTGACAGAAATGTCCCACATCTGCGCTCCTCGATGCAATGTCCACTACACATGTGACTATCATGCACATGAAATATGACAGATGCAAGTGAGGAACAAAATATGTAATTTTTTTTTTTTGAGACAGGGTCTCACTCTGTCACCCAAGCTAGAGGTCGGTGGTGCAATCTCTGCTCACTGCAAAACCCCCCAGACTCAAGCAATCCTCTCAACTCAGCCTCCCAAGCAGCCGCGACTATAGGTGTTTGCCACCACACCCGGCTAATTGTTGCATTTTTAGTAGAAAGGAGGTTTCGCCATGTTGTCCAGCTGGTCTTGAACTCCTGAGCTCAAGTAGTCTGCCCACCTCGGCCTCCCAAAGTGTTGGGATTACAGGCATGAGCCACTGCGTATGGCCATGATTTTTAATTTAAAAACTACCCCACAGTTGAGGGTGAGGGAGACAGTACCCTGGAGTAATTACTCATCTTTCATGTTCCTGGTCCTGGTTACCTCAAAAGTAGGACCAGTAACACTACGTCCCTCAAGTTGTAGGAATCAAAGGAGATAATCCATGTGCAAAAGTACCATTGTGCCTGACAACATGTGCCAAATGAGTAAGCTATTATTAATTTTTAATTTAAATAACCCCCATGAAGTTAATGGCTACCACATTAGAGCAGAACTAAAATTTTGTAGTTACTTATTCATTCGTTTACTTGTTTATTATCTGTCTCCCCCATCAGCCCAGAAGATCCATGAAGGCTGGGCTGTATCCTGACACCACTGTGGGCATCTAGACAGTGCTTGGAGGGCACTCAGGCATCTAAAAATGTTTGTTTAATGAATATATCAACATCAAAAGAAAACAACTACACACGTTAGCAGGAAAGGAGTAAATGGAGGTATGACCGTACACACAAACAGGATTTCCAGTTTCCAAAGTGACGCTCAGTAGAATTCAAGGCTAAACTCATGGAAGAAGGTTCCCTTTAAACCAAAAACCATATGACCAACAAAAGACAGAAGGTGTAAATCTTTATACACCAAATAACGTGGTGTATAAAGCATGAAAAGTAAACCCGGAGTAGTGGCAAACTTCGATTTTCTTCTCTCCCAAGCACAGAGAGACAGTAACAATAAATACAGGCATCCACACATTCACACATTCAAGCATCCTAAATAAAACTAACAAGGTCAAAGTAACAGATGCATCTATCAAATGCTACACCCTACAAGCACTGACCACCCTCACTCAGTGGGAGGCAGTACAGAATGGTGCCTAAGACTCTGAGATTCAAAGCCTTGGACCCTACCACTGGGGGTGAGGGAGACAGCAGCCTGGGATAATCACTCATCATTCACGTGCCTGGTAGGCACAGTAAGTAGAAGCAATAATAATATGTACCTCATATTGTTCTAAGAATCAGGAGATAATCCACATGCAGAAATTACCACTGTGTCATGACGATTTGTGCTGAATGAGTAAGCTACTATTACTAAATTATTATTAATGACTACATTCATGGCATACATTAAAAATGATTTATATTAGACCACAAAGATAAATTAATAGACTTCCCTAACGCAGAAATTATACAGGATTCATTCTGGTGTAGTAAAAGGAGAAAAGTAAAAATAACAAATATAAACCAAAAAGCCTAAACACTTGTGAAGTTAAAAGCACCTCTGCCAAGTGGGGCAGAGGTAATTACAGGCTCACGCCTATAATCCCAGCACTTTGGGAGGCCAAGACAGGCAGATCACTTGAGGTCAGAAGTTCCAGACCAGCTGGCCAACATGGTGAAATCCCATCTCTACTAAAAAATACACAAATGAGCTGGGTGTGGCAGTCCACATCCAGCTACTCAGGAAGCTGAGAAAGGAAAATCACTTGAACCTGGGAGGCAGAAGTTGCAGTGAGCCGAGATCGTGCCACTGCACTCCTGCCTGGGCAACAGAGTGAGACTCTGTCTCTCACACACACACACACACACACACACACACACACACACAAAGGCACTTCTATATACCTTATACATCATATTAAAAAATAAAAACTTTGGCCAGGTACGGTGGCTCACACACTTTAGGAGCTGTGTGAGTAATCCCCAGCATTTTAGGAGGATGAGGTGGAAGGATCACTAAGGCCAGGAGTTCAAGACCAGCCAGGTCAACAAAGTGAGACTCTGTCTCTACAAACACACAAATATACATATACATATATATATACACACATTTTTTTTTCAATTTAGCCAGACATGGTGGCATACACCTGCAATCTCACTTCAGCCTGGGGGACACAATGAAACCCTATTTTTTTTTAGAGTGAATCTCTAAAAAAAAATAATAAAATAAATAAATAAAGGAAACAGAAGGAAAAACAAAAGGGAAAGAAAGCAAGCGTCCATAAATCACAACAATGAAAGTAACACAGATCCAAACTTATGAGACATTCTCTGTCTTTAATGATTGCAGACTAAACACCTGACACTCACTTTTCTGATCCCTCTAGAGTCTGCTAAAACACAAGTTCTTTTATTAAATGATAATTGGAAACTAAAAGGAAGGCTACGAGTGGACCAGAAAGTTTGAGAAAATCTCAGATGACATGCATAGATAGAATCAAGACTGCCAAGACCAAGAAAGGAATCCCCTGTCTAAAGGACCACAGGTACACAGATGTCCTCAAGGAAGCCTCAGGGACTTTGAATAAACTAAGACAAAAAGCAGAGCGAGCCACAGAACCATCATCAGATTAACAACTGCACAGGGAACAACTGTGTCCTTGTACAAGGAACGATGAGCCAGCCAGGCCCTGCCTCTTTTCCATCTCCCTTCCCTACAGCCCTGCCCTCCTGGGTAAACGTGGAAAACCGTTCCTACAGTGAGCAATCCACCTTGGGGTGGGACACAGGCATGGATGTGGGGAGAAAAACTGTGGTCCTCCGGATACTGAAGCAAGGAAGGGGTTAAATGAGGAAAGCCAGCTCCACTCCAAAGAAAAACCCACCCTGGCAACTGCAGAGGCCGCCAGCCTGCCTACCTCATCTTCAGCCAGTGGAATTCCAAATTCAAGTCAAGCAGTCAACAGGCCTCACTTACCCACATACCAGCCTTTCTTTACAGGACAGTCTACTGGAGAAAGAGACTTAGGCAAGCATAAAGGAGAGTTGTACTGCCAACTCCTATACCAATGTAATCATTTATTCATAACACAAACTAGGAACCAATCAATTTAATCATTTATTCATAATATAAACTAAGAACCAATTAATTTAGTCATTTCTTCATAATATAAACTACGAACCAGATCACCAGGCATTTGAGAAGTAAACAGCATTAAAAAGCAGGACCATGAAGAAGTGACCTACAAGTTCAAGAGATAAGACTACAATGTTTAGAATCCTAATTTTTTTCCTTTTTTTTCTTTTTCAAAGTCCAGGTTCCAGGCTTATCTTATATAACCCTAATGTTTAACCTTAAATATTAATAACAATATTTAATTCTAAATTCTGCCCCAAAAAGAGAATTTTCATAATCCTAATATCCTCAAATTCAAAAGTATATTATACACCAAATGTAGGCAGCTAGGAAAAAGGACCAATCAAAGAAAAAGAAAATAGTGGGGAGGGGAGGGAAGGGGAGGGGAGGGCAGGAAAGAAGGAGAGAGGGGGAGGGGGAAGAAGAGGGGGGAGGGGAAGGAATGGAAGGAGGGAGGGAGGGAGGGAGGCAAGCAGGCAGAAGAGAGCAACTGAAGCAAATTAGTAAAAAGACATTCCTAGAAACAATCTAGTAAAATTTATAGGCCTGGAATAAAAAGGAAAGCTAACTCAAACAAGACACACAAAAGAGAAAAAAAAGGTAAGACTGATCTCCAGGTCTTACAGAGCTATAGTTCATACAGGGAAGAGAGCTCAAACTCCAAAGTGTGGCACAGAGGTGAGCCACTGAGAGGTCTTCTTGAAAAAAAAAAAAAATACTGGCCAGGTGTGGTGGATCACACCTGTAATCCCAACACTTTGGAAGGCTGAAGCAGGTGGATCGCCTGAAGTCAGGAGTTCAAGACCATCTGGTCAACACGGTGAAACCCCATCTCTACAAAAATACAAAAATTAGCCAGGCATGATGGCAGGTGCCTGTAATCCCAGCTACTTAGGAGACAGGAGAATGGCTTGAACCTAGGAGGCAGGGGTTATAGTGAGCCAAGATCACACCACTGCACTCCAGCCTGGATGACAGAGCGAGACTCCGTCTCAAAAATATAAAATTAAAATTAAATAAACTACCAAATTATGAAATCTCATCAACCAAGAGGAGAACTAGAGTAAAGAAACACGAAAAGAGTGTCTGTAATTTAAAAATTAATGATGAATGAGCACTCACTTTGCCTTACTCAAGTATAAAACTCTTATTTAAAAAATAGAAAAATCCTTCCTAAATTCATATCTCAAAAGGCACTTGCCACAGTAAAAAGCAATCTATGTAATGAGAGAATATATTTGCAATCATTTACCTGACAAGGGGTTAATATCTAGAATATAATAAACAAATACCTACAACTCAACAACATAAAACCCAATGCAAAAACTGGCAAAAGACTTGACTAGACCTTTCTCCAAAGAAGATATACAAATAGCCAACAATCACATGAAAAGATGTTCAACATCACTAGTCACAAAATACAAATCAAAACCATGAGATACTACTTCACACCCATCAGGATAGCATTAGCAAAAACAAAAACAGAAAATGCCAATGTTCATAGCAGCACTGTTCATAACAGCCAAAAGATAGAAACAAGCCAGCACCCAAAAACAGATGAAAAGATAAACAAAATGTAGTATATACATGCAATGGGGTATTATTCAGCCTTAAAAGGGAACAAAATGTTCACATGTTAGTTATAACATGGATGAACCTTGCAAATGAAACCAGCCCAATTGTCCTACAGAACTGATGTTTACAGTCTTCTTCAATAAACATAAAAATGGACCCTCCTAGTCTTAAAATTTGAGAAAGTTACATGTGTCTTATCTGAGTTCCTTTCTTGGGAAACCAATCATCGGGCCTCCCAGATAGTTATCAAGAAACTGAAACTTACCAGATCACCACATCTGGACCACAAGACACCAGACCCCTTTACCCATCATGACTGCCTAACCAACTACCTGCTTCCTGTCAACCAACTCCTCTTTCTCACCCTTCCCTAACTCCTGTTTTCCCATGCATGGTTACATTTCTTCCCTGCTAAATAAACCCCTGGTTTTAGTCATTTGAGGAGACAAATTTGAGACTCATCTCCCATCTCCTTAGCAGCAGCACCCAACTGAAGCCTTCTTCCCGGGCAACACTCTATCTCTGGGATTGGCTTTCTGTGCTGTGAGCAATAGGACCTAGACCAAACCCCCTGATGTTTTGGTAGCAATATGAGGTACTCACCATAAGCAAATCAGCAAACATAGAAAGTAGAATATAGGTTACCAGGACTGGGGAAGGGAAAGGGGGGATTGCTGTTTAATGGATAAAAAGCATCTGTTTAAGATGATGAAAAAGTTCTGGAAATGAATAGTGGTGATGGTTATACAACAATGGGAATGAAACTAAATGTCACTGTACACATAAAAATGGCTAAAATGGAACATTTTAAACTATGCATAATTTGCAAGTAACAATTTTTTTTAAATCACAGTATTACATTACTACTATATGTGAATTATACTTCATAAAGTTGACTGGCAAGGATAAAGGGATATACAATTTGATAAATACTCAATGTTGAAAGTTCGAACAAAAGGCATTTTAAGCACATTAGACATTTTTAAGAGTATTTTAGCAATCTTTCAGAAATCACAAAAATATTTATTTTTGCCTTCTACCCATTTGTTCTAATTCTATGAATCTTCCCTAAAGGGAAAAAGAAAAAGCAGACGCAAAGATTTAAGCTCAAAAATGTTCATCAAAATGTTGTTTACAATATTATTATACTATCCAAAAATAGTAAACAAAATGATCAGATACTCACAACATGTAAAAAGTTTATTCTAAGTATTATGTATTTTATTTTTAAATGTTAATACATTTAAAATACATAATATATATGTTACGAAGGAAAGCAAACATAAAATTGTATCATGTGATTCTAATTTTTTACATGCAAAACAAAACTAAGGAATAAATATATCTACTTCAATAGTAATTATATCCCAGACTAAGTTAAGGACCATTTATCATATGCTATCGAAGTAATATAACCTGAAGTCAGAGAAAACCTCACTGGAAGTAGCTTTGAATAGAAAAGGAGAATAAAAAAAGATTCCTACCAGAGAACTTGTCTACCTCAGTATTTATCATTTTATTTAAATTAAAAGTGTTTTACAATCAAACTTCAATTTTTAAAAATGGGGTGAAAACCAGTATGTGTGGATTTTGGTATCCAAGGGGATACTAGAACCAATCTCCGGGCTGATACAGGGAGATGACTGTACTTGGAAATAATTTGGAATGTCTGTTTTAAAATGTCAGCAGGGGGCACTCCATTCAAGGCTATAACACATTTTAGATAAAAGTGTTTAAACAAGTATTTCACTGATTCATTTTTAATGGGTATATTATAAGCCTTCTCAAAGTATTAAATGCTCAACCGTTACCTAAAAATCCTACTTTATATTACCAGATTTTACTTTGGGAGAGTAATATTAGAAGACGTATAATAAGAATTACCCTTATTGTTAAGCATTTTCTAAACTCCTATAGTTTCACCCATATTTCACCAGCACAGAAGAGTAACTGTTATCATACCACTGCCACAATTCCTTCCACCTCCATTTTTTTTGAAAGAAAGAAAAAGAGAAGAAAGAAAGAAAGAAAGAATGAAAGAAAAAGTGAGGTAGCTATATAGATGGCATTTGAGCTTAATTAAGATGTGTCATGTATGCAGGCTTAAAGAGGTTTCTGGGGCATCATTTTTTTAATTTTAAAAATGAAAGTTTAAAGGTAAATTTCACTTAAAAGAGGAAAAGAATAATTGTAGACAGAGCCTTGGTAACATAGGGAAAATAAGAGCCAACCCAGGACTTCAAAATTAGAAGTAGCAATTAAATAAAGCTGGCCTTTGCAAGAATTACAGTGAAGTAAAATGAAATTGTGCCTGTTGGGGTCTGCTTACTTCTGCTCTGTATCTGATAATCACAGAAGAACAGAGGAGCAAGAACAAAAAAATTGTATTAACAATGGCTCATTAATTCATACTCGGCTTCTAATATTCCATATATCCAGTCGTGTTCTTTGATGTACAATGAATCTCATGGTTGGCAAATAAGTGCATTTGTTGAGTATCCTAAAAAGAGTTTTTAAGTGTCTCCACAGAACTTGAGTGATATACCAAATATCTTAGTTTCTGAAACTCATCTTGTAAGCCTGTACTTCATCCACTAGAAGAATATATTTTTGGGTTCTTGATTTATATAAAACAGCAATGAGTATCTCTAAGAAGGAAAAAATCATGTGGCTAATATCTTTGCAATGTTAAAAAATATGTAAATATTCTGTGGAAAAAATTGTTTCCTGGTTATATTGTTATCAGGAAAATTACTTCCCATCTGCATGACAGTTGAATTTTGGTGGACTTTTTTACCCAATACCTTTGACAGTATCTTTTTTCACTCAATACCTTTGACTATTTTTCTCTGAAATAAGCCCAGAAATTAATATTATGCTTGGCAAGTAAAATTTATATTGGATCTATCATATAACAGTGAAATCTTGGACTGGCTCCTAAGGCTGGCCTGAGTGTCCTCATATTTTCTCAAAATAGATTGCCAAAATGGTACTCTAGATATTTTTATTTTTGTGTTTAAATAAAATGGTGACTAACTTAAAAATGAGGCTCTGTGAAGACTAGGAATATAGATTCTTTATTGCAGTTTTTGATTATTACATGTAAAAGATAAAAGAAATCTTAGTTTTCTTTTCCTTCTTTTATAAACCACAAATTTATTAGTTCAAGTAAGTCCAAGGCACTTTACAAAGCCCCAGATGATGATTTTACAATTTATAAAATGATTTCATGTATACTATAATTTTTATTTTAATATTCCAGATGTTTATGAAATAATAGTGAACACCAATGACCCAAAGAAGCATAAAGCTAATTAAATAATACTAGCTTAATTTTCCATTTTTATTTCTAGTTTTATTTACTTCTTAATTGTTTATTTGCATCATGACCAATTTTCACATTAGAACAACTGCTAGGTTGCATTCGGACATGACAGTGGTTTTAGAGTTGACAATTTAAGGATTGATATAAAAATGAATAGGATTTCTCAAACAGAGGATTAGGATTTTGCCTGGAGAAAATTGGTATTTTCTTAGTCTGTGATCACACTGGTGAAGCTTAGAAAGTAATTCTAGGCTCCTAAATATATTTCTAAGGCCCTGGAATATAATTCTTACTCTGCACATGGGAAGAGTTTTGTGGGTCCAGGTGGAATGTATAGTTGATGCTCTGATGAGCACCTTTAAGAAGGTAAAACAGTAGCTGTGGAAAGTGCCTGGTGACCTGTTGGGTACAGACAGAGATCACAAAAATAAGACCAGAGATATGGTGGTGACATCCTTCTTGACACTGTAGAATAATGCTCTTGATTTCTCTAAAGGATTTGCATTTTTATATGTAAAATTAAGAAGAGGAGAAAAGATGATGTCAACCTTTTTTTTTTTACCTGAAAATGTGAAGGGAATATGAAAATCATAATAAGGCATTTTATTGCAAAAGATAATAGCCAATGAGGAAAAGATCTCTGATTGCTGGTAGCCCTGATATTTTGGCTTTGCTGTGCTACATATTTAGATAGAGGCATTTCTTACTTTGTTATAGATAAAGGAATGTATTTGTATATATTGTTTCCTTGAGTTGATAAACAAAATATATAAAATGTAGCTGTTTTTAAAGTATATGTTGGATCCTGGAGGGATAGCAAATTTATTTACATATTTTTCAAAGCAGACAATGTGTCTATGGTCATATTGAAAGATCAGTATTATTTCCAATGCCATGCCATGCCATCTCAAATAGCTATTAACCTATGAGACTAACACTGATTTGGTTTATTTGTTCAATGAAGGTGTGAAAAAATGAGTGCCCTAGAATTCCCGTAAACTTTACTACCTTTGCATAATGAGAATTCTTCACTGGAGATAGGATGATGGTTTGTGGACGTGGCTAAGAATCACATAGCACTATCAGAATAAACACATTTGAGATTGTCTGATTTTAGTTAACCATAAGAGCAAATCTATTTTTTTCCATAAGAAATGTTTATTATGTGTTTTTCACTTCCTAAAATTCATTATATGTTATACAATAAAAAGGTGTCTGCTAACACATGGCTGGACACAAGGGTAATACAACGTTAAGTGCTAATAGACACAAAACTCTGAGTCATAAAACATGAGAGAAAAATCCCCCTTACAACAAAACTGTCTTGAAAGAATATCTGTCTCATATAAGCAATCATAATTATTGTCAATAATATTGTTTTATTCTAGAACCAGATATCTACCTGAAAACAGTGTCAGGTTTTTTCTTTTTTTTGATGAATTCAGTTATTTTCCAATAAATATAAGTGATACGGTTTGGCTCTGTGTCCCCACAAAAATCTCACCTTGAATTGTAATAATTCCCACATGTTGTGGGAAGGGCCTCATAGGAGATAATTGAACAATGGGGGCGGATCTTTCCAGTGCTGTTCTTGTGATGGTGAATAAGTCTCAGAAGATCTGATGATTTTATAAAGGGGAGTTCCCCTGCATAAGCTCTCTTGCCTGACACCATGTAAGACATGTCTTTGTTCTTCCTTTGTCTTCTGCCATGATTGTGAGGTCTCCCCAGCCATGTGGAACTGTGAGTCCATTAAACCTCTTTCCTTTATAAATTACTCAGTCAGGTAATATCTTTGCAGCAACATGAGAACAGACTAATATAATCAGCCATGGGTATTATTAAATATAGTTTGGTTCAGTAGGAGTGGTACTAAATCTTGAATTTTAATTTTGACCTGAGCTAAGTCAGGTTATCTCAACAGAAGATGCCAGGCAGTTTAATTAATAAAAACCAGTAAATAAAAAGATGATGTAGATTAATTAGACCTGCAGAAGTAGTAGGAAGTATTCTGCATGGTTGTAGCCCATACATAATAAGAAAATTAAAAATGGAACTATAATGTCAGAAAGGGAAAACAGGAGAAATTTGAGATCCATGTATCTTTTAATTTTTAATTTATAACAAAAAAATACAGAGTGTGTTTATTTTGGCAGATGTATTTTGTGGCAGTAAGGAATACAAAGAATGTTTTTGGATTTGGAGATTGTAAAAGATATTTTCATAAAGTGTCAGTGTGAAGAAAAAATAGATGAAAATATAAAGTTTCTGCTTTCCCTGTGAAAGGGAAACAAGTGTTCTCTAGGTCTATTTGTTGCAGACACTCTGAAATTCCAGATCTACATGACTGTATAATTTTAACATACAAGATTTCTGCTTAGATTCATTTCAAAAGGCTGAATGATTTACTGGACCTTTAGAGAAGTCGCAAATTTGCCTTGATTTGATCATCACATTTCACTTCTTATAAATCTTGTGCATCTCATTAGACTTAACTGTGACTAAACTTGATGAAATGTATGCTATGTATATGTAACTTCAACAAAGAAAAGTATTTGTGAGCTTGTTTTAAGTTAAGGGAAGCAATGCAAAGCATGGATGGGACATTAATGAGGTCATTAGCATTTCTAGGAATAATGCATTAACAGTTGATGTAGGGATGACTATTTATGATTGAATTTATCTGTAGGGTAAGAGAAGCCAGGGTAACTATTTCAATGGAGGTTAAATCTGGCCATAATTAAAATGTTTAAAGGAAAAATAAGTTATTGAAATGATCTATGTTGAAGATAAATTAATAGTAGAAGTAAAATTATCTGGAGGATATCTGATTTTGGGGGTACAGTTTAGCTTTTTCCTCTATATTTTCTTCTTGTGTTAATTAGGTATAAAAAGCCAGTGTGTTCGTACTTGTATTTTAGACTTTAGACAATATATTGAACTTAAAAATAGAGACTATTTTTTAGGCTTTACTGGGTTCTCTTGCAAAAACAAACTTTAAAATGATAATATGATTAGAAGACTTTCTTAACCTTGTGTTTTTAGGACCCAATTTCTAGGGTTTTGAAGACAAAACTTTGATCTAGGAAGATGTTGACTTAATAAATGTATTGTAAAACTTAGAAAGAAAATAACATTTGTAAGCGTCATTCCTCAAATTATACTCTATTCTGTAAATAACACTGGGGCTTCCCCTTGGCAAAAACAAAAACAAAATATGAGAATATAAAACATTTACTTGAGATTTTTGATAAACTTCCTCCTGTAGAAAAAAAAAAAGAGAGACAGCTCCAATTACCTGGAAAAATTACTTGAATAAACTTTATAAAAATTATTTTCATGGGATTGGTCACGGCTGATGAGATAGGTACACATCCCCCCCATCCACAGAAAGGGGAATCGCTTCCTGAATCACTAATTTTTCTTATATGTCATTGCATCTAGACGAGAAGTTCTTGGGCAGATACTATAAGGGAGAGTAAGTAATTAATACCTGGAGAGTGCAGTAGGTGAACAGAAGACAGGGAGTTGGAAGAAATAGACATTAAGACCCTCAGGAAATGAACACAGAGACTTAGCACAGTACCAACCAAAGATGATCTATTTTCAATTTTGTGCATGTTAAGCTTGGAATTATAAAATTACTGCCAAAAAGAAGTGAAAAGGTAGTAAGTGTATGATGATTTGATTAGATGTCTTGATGGCAGCAACTATACTATTTACTACCATGTCCCTAATAGTGTCTAACACAGAGTTGTGTTCTATGAATGTTGAATGAAGGAGAGAAGTACTAGACAAATAAGGTACCAAGCAGGTTTAGTAAATATACTTTGTGATTTGAGGACATTCTGGGAAAAATAAAACTGAAGTTAGTGATTTTGGGATTTAAAGCCTACTAGTAGGAAAATCAGACTAATAAAATATGTTTTTCAAATGAAAAAAAAAAAAAAAAACTCCACCTTGCTGTTATCATTCCAAAGCCAAATGAAGTCCTTTAGAGTTGTCATATTCAAAGCATGGCCCTCAGGGGCCAGCACTGGTGTGCAGTGAGTGTCAGTTTGGAAACGTTTGTAGCAGTTTGGCTTAGCAATTTCACATTACTTGAATCTAATAACGAAACAAAAATTGGGGCTTGCATTTTGTGTGTCTCTATTTTAAATAACAGTTTTTAGTAATTTATGTTGAATTTGCAATGATACCTGTCCTGATGGATTGGAAAAAATGACAACAAACCTGTTTCTTAATCATTGGTCATTTGAGAATTACTGCTTTAGAGGACTCAAGTTCTGAAACATTAATACTATTCTTCATAGTATTTACAATTTAAAAAATTTCCTTTGAATTTTAAAATGCATTGTTCTGAAATGACACAAAATTATTTCCAGATGGTTTGTGATTTCTCTGCTTCTCTGGGCCTCAAGTGCATTCTCTGTCCACCTCTTGGCTAATTTTAGCCCTGCAATGAGATTCCCAAAAAGGAACAGAACAGCAAGGAGCTTGCTGTTTTGGACTGACTGTAGGATCTTCTTTAGCTGCTAGGTCAGTTCAGAGTGGGCAGTTCAGAAGCAATCTAATCTATGTGGTCATCTGCTCTTTCTGTAACCAAGAAGTGCTTTCTTTCTCTGTAGGGACCTGTATTCAGGGTACACTGTGGTTACTTCTTGATAATAAATCCTTATTCCCCAACATGGCTAAGACTAGTGACTCTCACATAGAAGGTAGTAGACAAGTGCAGGAAAACATAATTTAACATGCAGTTATCAGCTTTTTGTAATTTGCAGCTCAGTGCCGAATAGCATGGACTGGAGAGATTCTTTGGATTGCTCTGTCAGACAGGATAAATCTTTTAGCTTGCAAAATGAGCAGTGGGCTTATAAGAACATCAGCTGTTTCAGAGCCAGTGCACCCAATTCCACACTTCTGACTCTGTTAGAGCTCCCATTGATTTTAATGATGATGTTCAAAGATTCACTCTGTCACAACTAGATGAGAACTGGCCTCATAAAATGCGCCTGAAGCTGGTGGATTTTATCAGTAGTTATGGTATGCCAATCATCTTAGGGGGAAATACTTGTAATTGGCTTAACTCTCGCTGTTTGTGATTAATCATCTCTTCTGAAATGAGGTGCTTCGGTGTAGCCTGCCCAGTAATTCTGTAATCACATGGAAGGCCTGCTGGTTAGAGAACAAAAGTGAGTTTGATTTTTTTTATTCTTGCTTTCATTTCAAAAAATAGTAAACTGTACAATTGTATTTAAGTATTCAAGGATAGTCTAACAAGCACAGCATTCAGAGCTCATTATGTAATTGGCTCATACTAACATCAGAGCTTACTTTTGGAACATTTCCTTTGCAGTGTGGTGGGCAATTTGTGATGGCTCCATTCTTATGGGGGTTATGCTATTCTCACCATTGGCATTTCAAGTGTTCTAACCTGTAAAATAAGACAATTGAACTTCAAAGTCTGTAAGATCTCTTTTGGTTTTCAGCTTATGAAAAATCTTGCTTGAACTATTATTGAGTAGCCATTAGATAATGCATGATGTACCAAATGCTATGGAGAACATACATGCATGCATTTTTTATAGGTTAAGAGCATTTATGGATTATATTAGGAATTTTTTTTGCAAATGCCACCTCTTTGACTCCTCATTTAATCACCTGAGTTGAAAGACGAGGAAAGTAGCTTCCTTGGGAATGGAGGAGTTCAGCAGAAACCCACGTCTAGACTGAAATCAAAGCTTTTCTTCCTGTGGGTGCTGACCCCAGCTGCATTCAACGCTTAAGTTCTGGGCAATTCCTCTTAGGCAGGCACTTCCTGGACTCTTGCTTCTTCCATCTCCTGTCTTACCTTTCAGCTACCTTCAGTCCCAAGGAGAGCTATTGTCTCTGGTTGCCACTCATTTCTCTGAGTAATAGTTTCTTCGTGGACCTTGCCTCTCTGTGATGACTTCCAACTCCTCACCTGCTGCACCTGGGTCCCCTAACCCTAAGAATCATAGTAGCCTAAGAGGACATTCTCCATACAGCTTCTTGGATACTCTGCAGACACAAGACAGTCAGATACATGTTTTTAAAAGTGTCCTCTAGCTGCTGATTGGACCAGATTGCTGATTGCTGCCAGAGGGACTCACTGGGAGACTTTACAGAAAACTAGATGATAAAGCTGTAATATCTCTCCTTTTGCTCTTAACCATCACTCTAGATGCATGTATTCTTATGTGCCATTCAAATAGTTATGTCAAGACAAACTGTAGCATTTTGTGCTTATATTTTTGAGCAGTCTTAGATGCCTCAGAGATCCCTTATTTTATCTGTTCTCAAGTTTCCTGTTCACAAGTTATCTGTTCACAAAATTCCTGAGGGTCTTGGATGAGGCGAGAAATGGGTTAATACAAAATTGCTGAATGTCAATGGCTATAATTCATACACTTTCCTATAAAACACGTATAGGCAGCCCTCCTCCCCATTTTAAACTGATATAAAAGGATGTGTAGCATTATTAGTAATTAAAGTAGTCAGATGGTAAAACTTTTTACCCTTTAGACAATGCCTTCAGTGAGGATAGGCTAGATTACGCTGAGGCAACAAAGAATCCGTAAAGTTAAGAGGCTTAATACAATAATTTTTTTTGAGTTGTAGTCTTCTGCAGACCTGGACAATTCTTTGGGGCAACTGAAGCTTTATGCTGAAGCTTAATGAATCCATCGTCTTGTAGAAGTATCATCTGGAAGATGTGGCTTCCTTAGATGGTACGGCAGGAGGAGTGGGATAGAGTTGTACACCAGCTCTGAAATGCTTTGATCTGAAATGGCAAAGTCATTTTTGCTTACAATGTTGGCCAAAGCAGGTCACCTGGCTGTAGCTAATTTCAAGAGGTTGGAAAAATGTGATCCTCTCTGTCTGTAAAAGGAGAAGAGAATGAAAAATATTGGTAAGCCATAGTAATATTGACAATGATCAAATATTAAGAAGGTTGGCAGCCTTGAGAGGAAATAGTCTCTGCACATTGATGGCATGTATGAATTTGTTCAGTTTTATAGGTGGTCTTTTAAAACAATTAATACAATGTAAAATTGCTTGGGTCTGACAACTTCAGTTATATGACTCCAGCTAACCTTTACTGAGCTCTTACTATATACCAAGTACTTTATGAGATATTTATACACCACATCATATTTAGTGCTTACTTTTGGGATTTCATTCTAAAAAAATAAGTGGACAAATGTGTAAAAGTCCCACAGAAACATTTTGTTTTTCTATATAGAAAATAACCTATTTATCCACCAAGAAGGAATTCATTAAATAGCATACTTATACAATGAAATACTATAACGTGAATCTGTGTTCTTGTCTGCGATCTATTATCTAGTGAAAAACAAACAAGCAGCAAATATAATATTGTCACATTAAAAATACATAAAGAAGTTTGTAAAGATAAACAATTTTAAAAAAATGTAGTTCACTCAGTGTGATAAGATTACAGGATATTTTCCTCTTTTAAACTTTAAAAGTTTCCTAAATTTCTTATAAGGATGTACCTCCTTTAAAATAAAAAAAGCAAATATTATTTTAAAATAAATTATAGTCATTTATTTTTCAATGCTTCATTTTGCAAAAGGCAGCACCAAAACATATACCTCTAAAAGATACATATAAGAGAGGGTTTGCTTTCAAAAACCTAGAATTCTTATAAGGAGACAAAGTTTGCACTTTTCAATTAGAAAAGAGGCCGGGCGCGGTGGCTCATGCCTGTAATCCCAGCATTTTGGGAGGCCGAGGTGGGTGGATCACGAGGTCAGGAGATCGAGATCATCCTGGCCAACATGGTGAAACCCTGTCTCTACTAAAAAATACAAACATTAGCTGGGCATGATGGTGTGCACCTGTAGTCCCAGCTACTCGGGAGGCTGTGGCAGGAGAACTGCTTGAACCCGGGAGGTGGAGATTGCAGTGAGCCGAGATCGCACCATTGTACTCCAGCCTGGTGCTTGGCAACAGAGCAAGACTCTGTCTCAAAACAAAACAAAACAAAACAAAACAAAACAAAACAAAACAAAACAAAAAACAGTGTAAGACAGTATAATATAATGATCAATGTATGTGGTAAAAAGAATTATTGCTGGAGGAGGACAGGAGAAGTGAAGATGAATGTTGCCTTGAAACTTTTATAAAGGAAAGCAAACTTAGTACTTTTTTTTTTCTTTTACCTTTTAGTTTAGGTTCAGGGGTACATATGCAGGTCTGTTATCTGCGTGAACTGTGTCATGGGCATTTGGTGTAGAGATTATTTGGTCACCTGTGTTTGACTGATAGGTATGTTTTCTGATGCTCACTGTCCTCCTACCTTCCATTTCCCAAGTAGGTCTCAGTGTCTGCTCATTCTCTTTGTGTCCAGATGTTCTCATTATTTATCTCCCATTTACAAGTGAGAATATGCTCCTCTTAATGGTGTCTGCAGATAATAAGGTGAGGTGAAAGAAAAATCATGCAAAAAATGCTATGTTAAATTAAAGTAAACATCAATGTGATGCTTAAGAACAAAGAAGGACATGATCCTTCTAGAAGTAGAGAGACATTTAGAATTAGTTTCAGGTAGTTTCAGAAGGTATAATGAGGAATCAGAGACTGAAGGTGTTCTTCCATTATCCAAAATGTGCCTGATTCAAATATCTATGATCACAGATATTTGAATTTAAACATTTCCTTTGAAAAACTAAACTTTAAGATTGGTTTTGGTTTGCTAAGAGAATTTATGTCAGCAAATAATTTTTGCTGTGGAGGCCTAGCTTAACCGTGCTTCCAAAAAAATTTAGTTGATGACAATACCAGGTTTTTATTTAAGTAAGAATAAACAATTATCGGCCTGTTCATTTATTTAAACAAGTTTTTCTTTCTCTCCATTCAATGCATGCTCCAAATAATCAAATCTAGAATTATTTTCTATATTACAAACCTACTATATATTTTGGAGAATAAAAGTCAATTTTGTTACTAAGATATACATTTCTTTTTATTTCTTGGATGTGGGCAAACTTCTGGCACTCAATTGGAAAAGATTTATGTTCCTTATTGATTTCATAGAGAAACCACTTTTTATATTAAGCAGTATTACATGGGGTACTGGATTCAACAACAGATTTTTTTATTCATTTATTTATAGGCTTTTCCACTGTGAGATGAAATCCTGTCTAGGTCCCAAGAGGAGGATTTTCTCAGATTTTTTAATGTCAATTTGAAGAAACTCAGAACTTCTCCACCGTGGAATTGAAATTCTTAATAAATCTGTACTGTAACATTTATTAAAATGCAATAAGTCAGGGCACTTTTTTTGTGGAGGATTTCTCTAAGTAGTAAGATAAATTTAAATAGTATTCTGGTTGTAAACAAATGTTCTGTAGTCTTGCTTTATGTTTAAACCAAATTTATTCTAATTAATTCAGTTTCAGCCTCAGCTGTTCTTTTACCTGCAGCAGTCATACAGTAAACATATGTATATTTCTTTAAAATTTTTCCCACTTAGGACCTAATACATGGCCAAATTGATTAGGAACATATATGCAAGTCCAGCACTTAATAGAAAAAGGCATGTCTTTATATATCAAGAAAGCTTCATAGACTTAAACCATTGAACAGAATGATAAACAGTTTTGTTTCAATGATTTCACTTTTAGAGATATTGCTGCAGTTATTCAAATATATAACTTTTCTTTTTTTCTTCCCTAAAGGAAAAATGAAAACAGTCCAAGCAAATGGTGAAATATTAAGTTGAGTGTACTTTTCTTATTCCAATTTTAAATGTTCTCAAGAAAAATTAAATGACGCTGATTGTAGTTTCAAGTTCCCATTGTGCTGCAGAGCTAAATAATAAAAATGAAATATATTTTTATAATCCAGTAGTTCAACAGAGCTGCAATTGGCTCTATCACATATAAAGAAGCCTTGTTTCAGCTACATTTTGTTGGGTATGCTTTTTTTCTATTTATAGGCTCAACAGGAGAGTCTTCTGGGAAATGATTGCTTGGTGTGACTATGTTTCTGTCAAAGATTTTTTTTTTTAAAGAAACCTCTGGTATAGAACATGCTGATCAATATGTAATGATATGGCTGGATCAATGACTTCTAATTTTCTTGGTTTGCCAAATGTCAACTGTATGAATGTATTGGCAGATTTTTAAAAAGTCTCTAGAAAAAAATGCCCAACTCCAAGATTGTTTTATTATTTGTTTTATTCATGAGTATTATATTTTATTTCAGATAAAGTTTATAGTTAATAGCATTTTTATTTTGTAAATGTCACATTGTCCAAAATTTTCTTTTCCAGCAATAGAAGTTCTGATTATTATATCCCAGAGTGTGGAGTTTTTCATTCACATTGTATAATATCACCCTGGATAAAAGGTAAACACAGCCCACGTACTTTTAAGTATCATCATTTGTGACAATGTAGCATCTTTCTCTGGGACATAAAAAAGACCCTTTTACATTTCCAGAGGTTAGTTAGATATTATTTCTTCTATCTAACTGTATTTTTGTACCCATTTTTATGAAATTAATTGATGTTTATTTTGGAAATTTAAACAAAATGGAAAAATGTTAGGTAAAAATTACTTTCTTCAAAATTGCCCATTACTAGCCATTTTATATATTTACCTTCAGTATTTCCTTTAGCAAATAGTTTTGTTTTACAAAGTTGATATACTAATATACATTCAATTTTCTATCCTCTTTTTTTAACTTACGTTAAGTACCTTATTGTCTTATTAACAACTCTAAAATGTCACATAGATTATTTTTTCCCCACAATTTTTGGAGGGGTACACTTTCTCTGCTTACTCCTTAGTGTGTTGGTGTCCCCTAGGACTCGGTCCCTTTTTTTCAATCTTTGCACTCTCACCCTCTAACTCTCCATAGTCAATGGGGAGTTACTCACAAGTACACCTTTCAGACCCGTTGACTCTGATCAATGAATAAATCAGTCAGATGGATAAAAGTGCACACTTCCATGAGTGTGGTTAACAGCAAGTAGAATGGTTTAAAAGCAGTGAACCCAGTGCTCACACTCAAGGAGATCATAGTCACTGATCATAGTCAAGGGGTCTGAAGGGTGTACTTGTGAGTAACTCTCCATTGCCTATGATCACTTAGATGCTCCTCAGACAGTTCCAACTGTTTATGTCTAAATGCTACTGTTCTTTCTTTTCTCTGCTTTGTTTACTTCTCTTGGATTCCCTCTCTCATTCTCCTCTTTCCCACATCAGAATTTTGAGAAACCTCTTCACTCCTTCATCGTAACTCCTTTATCTCTGTAAGCATGTCAAAAAGTCGTGAAAGAAAACCTTCTTTGTACCACTCATGGCTGCCTCCTTTCCTCTCCAAAGCTGCTTCCTCAACTCAGTCCTGTGATATTATCACCCTGAGTACTGGCTTTCACTAGTCTGTTCCTCCTATTCACTGATGATAGTGATCTTCAATCTGTTTGCCAAACAATATTCAAACTGTAAGACTTAGATTAAAAGTTTACCTTATAAAAACTTTCCTGACTTTCATCTCCCCATTGTAAAGTTGAACACTCTTTCCCTTGTGACTCTCTACCGCACCATGCACACCCCTTTTCAGAGTACTTACAATCATATATATTTACATGTGTTTTTTTGTTGGCATTAGACTATAACCCACTATAAAGCAGGAATCATGTTTAGAAAAATATGACTTATTTGTTTTTGTGTTTCTTGTGCCTGGAACATAGATGATGTATAGTAAGTCATAAATGAACAAAGGGTCAGATTGATAATATTTAACCTTTTTGTTCAGTTAAGTATTTTAAATATTTCCAATTTGCTATTTATATCTAATGCTACAAAATATATCATACATCTTTATTTGAATTTTGTATTCTTTCCTAAAATAGAAGTGAAATTACTGGGATATACAGTATGAACATTTTAAAGATTTCTGATCCATATTGCTCAAATGCATATCAGAATATTTCCTGACATTTCTAATAGTCCCACATAAATTTCAATAATTTTTTGTTTTTAAAGCAATAACAGTGAAATCACAGATTCCTCCCAGTTTTCCTATAGGAAAGTTATTTTAAGGTTGGATAATGCTCAATTTCTATTTATAAACTCACATAGCAACTTGCTGAAGTTAGTAATATTAAATTACCTTTTATCTTCCAATGCCATTGAAAGTATAGAAGATAGTATTTAATACAAGCCAAACGGGCAATGTTTAAAAGCTTTAGGGTTTTTTTTTTTCTTTCTTTTCTTTTTGTCACAGTCTAATAAATTCCTAGTGGACTTTTGATTATTAAGACACAGTGCAAGGCCTGCCTTTTAAACTTCCCTTTCTGAATAGGCTATTGATTCTACTAAACTGCTTTTTAAAAATTCAATATTCACATCTGGGGAGCCTACTACCTCTGTGCTTTACAGGCAGGTTGTGAGGATTAATACATTTATATATCATTATGCAACTCTTGGATGAAAGATTTGGTATAAAATACAACTCTAGTATTGTTATTTAAAAGGGGACTTTCTTTGTGGAAAGGCTTCCACAGTAACTTTTGATTGAAAGTTGTGTACCCTAGTACTTTTTTTTCCAAAGGTGATCTCTGAGGAAGTCTTGAAAATCGTATACCTTGCCATCTGCTGACATGGTGCAGCAGAAAGGGTAAGTGATATAGACTGATTTCTGCCCTTCTAGTTTAGGCCGGTATGGCCTCGATTTAGCCTCAGCTCATCTTAACTGCCCTGGGTGTGTTGGTATGCTTGACTTATGTTTTGAAGTAATTTCTTGATGGATTTTAATTGTTTAATTAGATCTAAATTCATGTGAATAATTTCCTGGCAGATTTCTCTCTCTTTCTGTTTCTCTTTCTTTCTACAGAAGGGATCCCATGTGATTAAGAATGCATGGGGTTTTGGTAGCTATGGTAACCACATCATAAACCTTGATGGATGGCAGGTGTTTTAAGTACTTCAACTATTAGAACCTTATGGGCACTCGATGTGTTCAGCCAAGAATGACATTTGCCCACAGGGATCATAAAACAAAAAGAACCTCTACTCTTGATTTGGCAGCAAGGAGATAACAGACAGTACTAACGAGGACATAATGAAACGGGATGAGGATTACTCTGATAAATACTATTAAAAGGGTGAAATGGGGGGCTAAGGCAGGGAGTATAGTTTAACTGGTGAAGCAGTGTAATCATTCTCTGTGCTGTATGAGTATCTAACAGCAAACACTGCATTTATATGTTATTGTCTAGGAGTCCTGACATCCTGTGTTGTGTGTGAGTCACAGTCAAATTTTAAGGACCAATTCTAAGTCTAGAACTTTTGAAATTTAGAATATATTTACTTGAAAGATGAGAAAGAAAACATAATTGTTAAGTTTTTAGATGACTCAGAAGTGAGAATGAGGAGATGGTGTTAGATGACAGAAAATGGATTCAAAATCACTCAAATAAATCAAAGTGCACACTTCCATGAGTGTGGTCAATAGCAAGTAGAATGGTTTAAAAGCGATGAACCCAGTGCTCACACTCAAGGAGAAGCATTTTTAAATGGTTATTTAATATGCAAAGGAGACTAAAAGTAATCAGGTGTCATAATAGAAAATATTGTATTTAGGAGTATAGATCACTATTTGATAAATGAAGAAATTCAGAAAGTGGTAGGTTTAGAGTGAGTAACAAATAAGCATCTGAGGTAGTCTCAGAGGACTGTGATAGTCTAGGATCAAAGGGAATGTGGAAAAAGGCAAAATTAACAGCCGCCTTCAACATGTTTGTGTCACTCCTGCTCAGTTGTTCTCTAGTTTAAAAGAAACAAACTGAAATGGAGGGTACGAGGTTTAAAAAAGTCATGAAGACATTTTTCAGGCAGTAAATTCTGTTAAGTATTGAAAAGCTTTATTGGGGGAAAGTCGAAACCATCCTCTGTAAGTGACTTTAAATACAGGATGTAATTTTGTTATGTTATTAAAGAGAGGTAGAGTAATGACCCCGACCATAAAGGGCTCTGGACATCTTCATTTCTCTCTTTAAAACATATTTTCCTTTCTGATTAAAAGAAATAAAAATATCAATGTTCCCTGTAATATTTGCCTATAAAATTCCCTGGAATACAAATCTATTTAGTCTAATCTACCATTTACTAACAAATTCTGGGTATCATGAGACTTCAAAGGGCATTGTGATAAAATTCCCTCTTTGGACACCCTTCATCAACCTGAGTTGGTAATTTTTCCTTTGACTTTTCTCCTTGCAGCTTTTTCCTAACTTAGTTGAGACACTCACATAATAATGCATCAAATTTTCAAGCTCTGTCATAATATGAATAAGTAGAATAGATTTTCTGACCGTTTAAAAAGTTATAAAAGAGATAAAAATGCTCAAAGCCAATGTAGTATTTTATTAGGCTTATATCTTTTTTTTTTCTCTATTTGTTGCTACCATTTCATTTTGGCTTTAATCAGGGTTATGTTGGCTCACATAATATATGCCACTCAAAGTACCTGAAGTCAAAAATGGTAATTTATCAGCAGGCAATGAGAGAAGCTCTTGGAACTAGAGGGGTGCAAGTAGAGCTGAGCCTCATTGAAGGACCAAAATCAGGAACTGGAACTTATTGAGTACCAAGGCAATCCTCCCACATCCCCTTTTTCCCATGTACCTGGTGTCAGATGTAAAACCCTGTACATGACCAAGGTACTTGATATAAGACCTTGAGCTCCAGTGTCAAAGTTTTACAGAGGCCTTCTGATAAAATCAATTTGGATCCACTTTGTGCCCTTGAACTAAGCAAGTTCGGGAGAGTGCTGGCATCGGCAGTGGCTTCTCAACATGCGGCTTTTGGACAAGCAGCATGAGCAGCACCAGGTAATTTGTTAGACGTGGAAATTACTCAGCCTTACCCCAGATCTTCTGAATAAAAATTATGGGGTTGGGGCCCAGAAATCTGAGTTTTAACGAGCTCTTCAGGCAAATCTGAGACATACTAAACTTGGGAAACTCTGTAGGGTGACCAGCCCATCTGGGTTTTAGCACTTTTAAGTCTGGCACCCCAGGAAACCTTTGAGTTCAGAAAAAACAAAGATGGCTGACGACTTATCCTGGGTTTACTTCCTACACAGTAGGGGATGTGGGAGCAGATGTTAAGACAAGCAGGCCTGGAAGGTTCTCTCAGAAGAGGATGTAAGAGTGGTGGAAAAATAATGATAAATTCGTATTTTAAATAAACTCCTCTATTTTTAATTTTTGAGCAACTCCCCAATTTATTTGGAAAAATTATGTTATTAAAACAACTGTCTCTAAGGTATCCTAGCATCCCTAGTGTATATGCTCAGCTTTTCACTTTCATGTTTTTAAAACATGATGAGCAACCCAAGGTTAGCTTATCAAAGCATCCTACAGAGTGTTAAACTTCCAAGGCTGCCTTGTGTTTGCTAACCCCAAGAGTTAAAAGGGGAAACTGTCCAAATTGATCACAATAGCAGTGATGAATAGAGAGAAGCTACAGCTTCTCTTGTTTTGAAAATACAAGGTGAAAGTAATATATTTATAAATAAATTTTAATTTGTGAGAATCAGAATTTCACGTTACAGAGCTCAAGCACGTCAGGAAAGTACTTTGTTGCCATGGATAGTCAAAGGTATTCCATTATTGAGCTCACACCAGAGATGGCTACGTTTCATTGTTTGTTCTTTCCAGAACTCTGAGACTCAAGGGAGTGATCATTCTACATTAAATCAAAAACCTCTAAACACCTTCATCGTAATGAAAAAATCTTTCACAATGGACAGTTTGAAAGATGTAAAAGTTATTCTCTGTCACTGAGATTTTATGGGGAAAGCTGGTTCTCAGCACTACCTTTCTAAGCTTTCCAATAAATCAACACTATTGAAAACATTTAAAAGTGTCAGTGTAGCATAGAAATTATCCCCATAGAAAATTATGACTTTTTTTTTTTTGCTTTTCTATTGCTTCAAGAACACTTTACGATATTGCCAACGCCTGCCACTCCTCTGAACCCTACAGCAGATGTGAACAGAATCATATATTGGAAAACATGACAGCTGTGCATTCATAAGACATTCTTATCGAACAAAATGCATTAACACTTCCTAGATGCATTGGGATTAATAGTAAATCACCAGGAATCATATTCTGTGAGATTCAAAAGAGACTTAGAAACTCCTGATTTAAAAGACTTAAAGCTGAGCAGCTCTGGGGATTTATAGAGTTTTCAAATTTGCTAATACTGGAAATGCTACTATTCTGTAAAGTCTTTATTAAGCAAAATAAATAACATCTTTTACCTTTCCAGAGTGAAACTTTAATTTTAGCAGGAAAGTACTATGTAAGGTATAAAACTTGCTTTAGCATTCCATTCTACTGAAGAGGCTACTTAATGACAGACTATGGTTTAATTATTTTGTTAAAAGAGCCCATTGATGAGGGCTTATTTGTCATTGTCTGATTTATGAATTAATCCTGGATCAAACAAAGATTGGTAGGAAAGCCTACATCAGCTTATGGAATATTTTTTCACAAACACCTTTAAGTAAAATATTAAAGTATTTAAACATTTCTGAACCTGGGACAGTTAAACTTCTCAGAGGGAAGTGAGTCCTGTATTTCTTAAGTGGTTTAATTATGCACTTGATTCCAAATAAAGATCTGAAAAAACTTTCTACTTTGTTATTAAATTATTAAGTTGAAAGAGTATCTACACAAGTAGGTAAACCTTTTTTATTTTACCCATGAGAAAACTGAAGCCATGACTTGACCAAGGTTATAAAGTGGAAGGTACTTATTTCAGGGGGAAAACACTGAGAGTTATATTTGATCTAACTGAAAATACCATAGGTGAATTTTCTTCAAATTTTGGCCTACTGTTTGGAAAATGAAAATTTACCCTGAGAAAAACAACTTTAGAATTTAATGGTATGATATATCAAAAATTCAGTCATTTCATAACAGATATGTGCAAAACAGAACTCTATTCTTTTCTAATAAACTGTTTTCCTCTTTAAGTCTTCATTATTACTCATCAGTAGATAATTTAAAGTTATTTATTTGTACATATTCTAATCACTTCCAGCTTAAAACTTAGATTTTCTTAGGTCCATCAGATTCAAGTATTTTTTTTTTAGTCCGATTTGGGTATAGTGGCTCAGTCACTGTTTTGTTCCCAACACTGTTTAGTTGAAAAGTCTCTCCCTGCCCTTTCCTCCCACCTCTTTCTCTCTGTCTCTCTGAACCTCCTTCCCTCCTTCCTCATTCTCCCATAACACTAGTGATGTCTATAGTAAGGGTCCTTCAGTAGACAATTGAGCTGGATGTGCTTGTCCAAATCTTGGCTTTGTTTTTGGTACAGACCATGTGTTACCACCAGTGTCCTGGAAGTTGACTGTAATTACGGGATGTCTCACTGCGCTTGTTCTTTATGCTTCTAGAAAAAAAAAAAATCCATACCACAGCCAATGTTTGTGATTCCTTCATCATCTTGTGGGGTTGAGTACTTCTGTCATTCATGCTCCCAGCTACCTTTTGAAGTGATGTCTCTGGACACACACACACACACACACAAACACACACACATACACCCTGCTGCTGAATCCTTCTCACCCTTGAAAGGGAGAGACAAATACCAGACCCAGAGAGTGCACAGGTACTTTCTTTCCTTAACTCTCTCTGTTCCGCTGTGTCACTCTGCCATTAATCTAAGATTCTCCTTTCTTAGTGTTTGGCACCAAAGGGCATCTGTGGGTTCTGTTACTCAGCCAAATCCTTTGGGAAAAAAAGAGGCCAGTGAAATTTCCAAACACTTGGTCTTCAGGTCTCTGAAGTTTCATGCCTAGACTAGTTGACTGCCACCCTATATTGGGTGAGGACAAGCATGTTTCTTCTCCAAACTCCAGACTCAAACATCTATTTATTCTCAAAGACTGGCAAAAACTAAAGGATTAGCACTGATTTATTTACATCTTTGCTGAATTTAGGGGCTAACACCAAGTGGTAAAGTCCTATTTGAATTTAGGTATTTTGGAGGAAGTATTATTACCATTTTTGTTTTGTAGAAAGCAGTTATCTATGCCCTTTTAGTTTAGCCACCAGAGAAAAGGAGAAATCAGCAGGGAGCCCAGGATAACAAAAAATAAGGTTTTTATTGATATTTTATCTTCCCATTTTCCTGCAGCTTTGAATAATCTACTACATATCAGCAGAGAAACAGTAACCATTTTAAATAATTCTAAACATTTTATGGTCTGCATACTTAATACCAGTCATTGATCAAGCAGTTTGGAAACCAATGGAAGTAAAATAGAAATTTTCATTTTATTTTATGTAATAGCTTTGAAAGGTAAAAGATAGGTATGTTTAGATATCTGGGAGCATTTTAAAAACACTAGCAAAAACTGCATTAAAATTGGATCATGCCTGTCGACATCGGTTTTGTGCTGCTATGACAGAAAGCCACAGACAGGGTAATTCATACAGAAAATTATTTGGCTCACAGTTCTAGAGGCTGGGCAGTCCAAGAGCACTGTGCCATTCTCTGGCGAGGGTTTTTATGTTGTGGAATCCCATGGTGAAAAGTAGACAACGAGAGAGGGCAAGAGCAAGAAAGCAAAAGAGGGCCAAACTTGCTTTCGTAACAAACCCACTCTTGCAATAGCAGACCTACTCTTGAGTTAATAACGTTATTTCTTTCATGGGGTCAGAGCCCTTATGACTATTCATCTCTTATTAGGCCCCACCTGCCGACACTGTTGTATTGAGGATTAAGTTTACAGCACATGAGCTTTAAGGGAGACATTCAAACCATTGCAATATCCCAAGAGAAGGATGGCTGGCTGACCAGAATGATGCCTTTTACAAATCAAGGCCTACATTTAGTGAGCATTTACTATTGGGCAAGCACTGTCCTTAGTATTTTATGCTTATTAAATGATTCAATCATCACAACTCTGTATGGCACCTTTGCTGTTACCCCTTGCCAGTTTACAAATGAGGGTACTGAGGCTCAGTGGGATTAGATGACTTGCCCAAGTGTGGCCGACAGTGAGTGGCAGAGCTGGGATTATAATCCCAGTGTCTGGTATCAGAGTCTTTGCTCCTAATAACTACATTATACTATATGGTTTATCAGAGATATCATTAAATCTGACAATGAATATTACTTATGCCACTGTGGGAGTTAGAAGTAAAAAGAAGTGTCACATCATCCTGTAGTGCAGCTGTTTTTGCTAAGCCTAAATGTTCCCCACATTGCTCTTATCTCAAAAAGATAATCGTTGTTACTGCCTGCCTTCCCTGAGCATATTTAAAATAGAACAGCTCTGAAATCTGTACAGAGTTAATTCAGCAGGTTTGGTTCAGATTCTGGGGTCTGCATACTTTTGCTCGTATCCAGGTGTTCTGATCATCACGCAGGTTTCCTTCTGGCCCTTTGTGTTACTAACGTACCTGTTTCTCTGAGTACTAAATCTGTAGACCTGAACCTCATGAAATGCTTTTCCACACATTCCAGGGAGAAAAACAACTGTGCAAAGACCCTGGAGTGGGCTGGGAAGAAGGCTTGCAAGTTTAAAGATAAGAAAAAAATGCCAGTGTGGCTGGGGATTAGTGAGAAGTGGGAAAGGAATAGAAACTGTGATCATAGGGTTCAGATCATAGAGGGCTTGATAGGTTATGGTATGGAGTTTGCATTTAATTACAAATAAAATAAGACATCATGGAGGCTTTTATGTAGGGGCTGACATCATCAAATTTAATATCTTAATCATCAAATAAAATTAAGGCAAGTTTGGCTCACTGCAACCTCCACCTCCTGGGTTCAAGCAATTCTCCTACGTTAGCCTCCCAAGTAGCTGGGACTATAGGCACGCACCACCATACCCAGCTAATTTTCGTATTTTTAGTAGAGACGGGGTTTCACCATGTTGGCAAGGATGGACTTGATCTGCTGACCTCGAGATCCACCTACCTCGGCTTCCCAAAGTGCTGGGATTACAGGCGTGAGCCACTGTGCCTGGCCGGCAACTTTTTCAGTGTATATTACTTTTCAATTTATGTGGTGACAAATTACCACAAACATAGTAGTTTAACGTAGTTATTCTCTTACAGTTCTGTAGGTTAGAAGTCTGACTTAGATCTTGGTGGGCAAAGGCCAAGTTGTCGGCAGGATCTGCTACTTTCCAGGGACTTGAGGGGAAACTCGTTTCCTTGCCTTTTCCCGCTACCAGAGGACACTCGAATTCCTTGATTCCTAGCCCCCTTCCTGCATTCTCAAAGCCAGTAATAGTACCTCTCTCTGACTCTTCTTCTGGGGTCACAGCTCTCTTTACTCCAGCTGTTAAAGGTCCTCTGCTTTTAAATCTCTGTGTGATTAGCTGAGCTTACTCAGATAATCCAGAATTAGTTTTATTTTTCTATGTCAACATCCTTAATTTAATCCCGTCTGCAAAACCGTTTTTGCCACATAAAGTAACCTATTCACTGGTTCTAGGCATTAGAACACGACCATCTCTGTGTATGTTGGGGGCACTGTTCTGCCAATCACACTGTAGATTGAAATTTTTATAAAAAGTTCCATGTAACATAAAAGTTTGAAGTTGGTTTGAATCTGGCATTCTGAATGGTGATTTTTTAGTGAGGCTTTCTTTTTTTCTCTATAAAATCAACAAAATATTTCATCATTTTCTGAAACCTTTACCAGCCCCGTTATGCCTTAAATGTGTACAGAAGCTTCTATATTACACATAAATTGTTTTTCTTTCAATTGTTTCCTCTCCTCAAGTATTTTTTCCTTTTATTTCTGCATTATCTTTATGTCAAAGCATTTCTCAACTTGACATTTTCTTTCCAAGGTTTTAGCCTCCCATTGCACAGGCTTTTTATTGCTTCACAGGAGAAACTCATCACAAGGTTGTTTTTATTCACCACCTGATTACTTTACTTTTTGACACCAACATCATTTTAACCTCTGATGTTTCATATTTGAAAGAGGTTGTAGATGAAGACAATTAAAATTCTATTAGTGTTCTTAGTTAAGTGTCAGTTTTAAAATAGATTTATGTTTATCTGGTTTAAACATGCACACATGTATATATATATGTGCGTGTGCTTGTGTACATATGCATATATTTTATGAACTTTCATTTAAAATTTCCTCCCATTATATTATTACCTGGCAGCTGACTACCTGTGATATAGTTAGACTGCCAAACACTGAGTTCTACAGAGATACAAATGCAGGTAGAAAAGACTGGAAAAGTACAATCATCAACAGATGATTAATGCTCTTGTTACCTATTTCCGAAGACTGCACAAGCCTATTATACGAGCATTCCTTTTAACTCATTCACGCAGATATTTGGATTTAGAGTTAAATCTCTTTAAGCAAGTCTTAAATTTTAAAAGTACATGACAGCAAATTCATATGTCTATTCCACTTAGTAAGAAGGACCAAAAAACTTCTCACAGGTTTTGTCATTTAATTTGCTCTGTCCCTACATTTTTGTAAATGTTATGGCTGTTCTTTGACAAGTCTCTAATTTTTCAAATAGAATGACTGTTCATGAGAGGATTTCAATGTTCAGTACTTGGCTTTTTTTCTTTTCTTTTCTCCTTAAACATACAGCTTAAATTGCAAAAATGCCAGTTTGAACTTCAGCTACTCAAATTTAAATATCAACCAAAGTCTCCTTAAATCCTATGATATTTTGATCTGTGCTCAAATCCCTGTATTTTTATGTCACATTAGAGAAACTCTGACCTTCCTAATCTTTAGCTGGAGGGATAGGAGAGCCTAATTAATGTCTGGATCGTTCTGGAGGCTCTAGTTTAAAAAACATTTTTTTTTACTGTCTTTATTTCCAAAGTTTGAACTATGAATAAACTCCCTTGCAGACTGATAGCATTATTTTGAACCTCTCAAGAGGTGGGGTGTGTGGTGGGGATGGTTAATAAATAAATGTAAAGCTTGACATTATCATTGTGTGAGGCCACTGAGAGGCCAGAGCAGTGGCTTTTAGAAAACCTGTTTTCTTAATCTCTGAATTAAAATATATAAATATTTTGAAAATCATATTTCAATATAAACTAACCTAATTTAGGAAAGTGTGCAGGACTTTAAAATAGTTACTGGATAAGTTTAAAATAATGTTATTGCTCAGTTTGTGAAAATATTTAGGTCAACTTACACTGATTTGAAAATATTATATTTACAGACAAATGGCATAAATATATCACAGACCTAAAAATTGGTTTATAAACAATCTAAACATTACATGCAGAGTCAAGATATTTTAAGTATGTGCTTGAGGAAGTGCAAACCTTCATTTCATGGAAAAATAAAGAACTCAGTGCTAAGGAAATTGATGTTATGCTAGAAAGTTCCCTATCTGAAATATGTATACAAACTGTGAAGGGGAAAAGAAAGCCATCTGTCTAACACATGGCTTCTAAATATTAAAGACAAAAGTCAAGACTTTAATGGATGTAGCTCAATATTTTAATTTTTCCATTAAAAGTCTTTCAATAATTCTTAAACACTTGAGCATTGATTGGGTGAAAGGCTGTGCAGTTTGCTGTGGAGTATTCAAAGTTGAATTTAACATGACTTGTGCACTCATGGCCATTTAATAGGAGAGAAAAATCATGCATGCAGATAATTACTGAATGTAGTAAAGTGTTTGCTGCCATCAGAAAAGGTAGAGTTTAAATATGGGACTTAAGAGGGCAAATAGTTACATTCAACTGGCCCAGGAAAAGTTTAATGGAATTCGTATTTGAATTCCACCTGGAAGGTTATCTGTAACTCTGGGTATTCAGAAGGAACAAGACAGGGAAGATACAGAAGAGAGGAGGAGCAGACGATGTAGTTCAAGTGCAATACGAAAGGACAGAGGAGGACAAAGGACACACATACCAAACTGGCACTCCTTAGGCCATCTGAAGGCATATTTTCATCGGCTTGAAAAATACCAACTTTTCTTTTGAATTAGTGTTCTAAATGTAAAAATTAGCAGATTTTCTATTAAAATAAAGAGTCCTGGCTTCTCCTGAGATACCAGGCCCACATGGGTTCGTGGCAGTGATCAGCTGGGGCTGAGCAGTGCAATCTCCTTCTGCAGGTGTGGCCTGTGTCTTGCATTGTTTTTTTCTGCCCAAGACTATTTCATACATTCTCTTACCCTGCTCTGTCTCTGTTGGCATTAGAGACTTCAACCACTGAGTTGGAGCCAGGTCATGAGGTGTCTTGTATGAATAAGCTGGTAAATTTAACTCTTTATCTCTTGTAAAAAAACATGGTTTTTGAGGAAAGAGTACCATAACCAGATCAATGCTTCAGACAGATCTGAACGCTGACTGGGTGTGGTTACTCACGCCTATAATCCAAGCACTTTGGGATGCCAAGGTGGGTGTATCACCTGAGGTCAGGAGTTCAAGATCAGCCTGGCCAAAATGGTGAAGCCCTGTCTCTACTATAAATACAAAAATTAGCCTTGAGTAGTGGCAGGTGCCTATAATCCCAGCTACTCGGCAGGCAGAGGTTGTAATGAGTTGAGATCATGCCACTGCACTCCAGCCTGGGTGACAGAATGAGACTATTTCAAAAAAAATAAAAAATAAATGAAAGATCTGAGAGCTGTATTTTATGTGGATTGAAATAGTGAGAATTAAGGGTTGAGAGAATAGTTAGGAGGCTACAAAATAAATCATGTTGGGGTCCGTGAGATCGGCACGTCTGCCGGGGGTCTCTTGACCAGCAAGAGGGTCCTAATACCTGGAAGAGAGAGTGTGCAGAATAAAAGAGAGAGAGAGAAAAATGGGTCTGGAGGTCTGAAATGAGCTGTGCTCAGATCAGCGATTTATTCTTTGTGCACAAGAGCTTATATATGTTTTTTCATACAGTGACTGACGTAGGTCCCATCACAAAGGTTTTATCAGGAGGGAACAGAAAATTACAAAGTAAGCATGGGAGCGGGTAGCATACAGGTTTATCTAATAATCGCTGAACCCAAAACAAACAAAAGATTCTTATCCTATAAAGATTCTTATCCTCTTATCAATGACTACAATTATTGTAAATAACATCAAGGAGAGCGATAATTTGAGGGGTAGCATTTTTCTAGTAACATGTGAGCGATCACGGGATTTAGTGAATGCAGGTAAACAGAGTCATAAAATCAGCCCAAAACGGGAACTTCAAGAGACAATAGTCTCGTAAATAGTCACGCAGGCCTCACCCAGACATGCCATTAGCTCAGTGGATCAAGAATAGGCTTCTGCAA
>CAUYQU010068006.1:0-26757 GCA_963574635.1 Cheracebus regulus
TTTTTAGTTGTGATTAAATAGGTATCACATAAAACTCACCGTCTTCAGCATGTTTCGGTGCACACGTCAGGGGTGTTAAGGATATCTGCGGTATAGTGCAACCATCGCCCTCCGTCCAGCTCCAGGACACTTTTCATCTCATAAGATGGCAACTGTCCACATTCACAGTCACTCCCCACTGCCCCTCAGCGCCTGGCAGCCCCCATCCTACTTTCTGACTCTGTGAATTTGAAAGCTCAGATACTTAACCTCCCGCTGGCCTGACACAACCCTCCAGCCTCCCCACCTACCGCGAGCTTGTCCTTCTTCTCCACCTTGAGGCTGCTCTCTATGGCTTCTGCTCTCTTCCAGGCATCCAGTCGGAATCTTTCCATCACTTTTATTTCCTCCCGGAGGTCTGTGTTCTCTCTAACTAACATTTCTATCTGGCTTCGGAGACGGCCATGTGTACTTGACCATTTGGTTTCCTTTCGTTTCAAATCTTCCCGTAAATCTGCTATTTGCTGTTTTAAAGCCTCTCAAAAAGAAAAAAAAAGCATTACTACATTACTGGAATTTAAACAACAGAATAACAGAGTCCCAGCAATGAAACAGAATAGCCAGAAAGGAAAGGCTTAAGTCAAGAGATGACATTCTAAGACCACTGCGGTTTTCAGTGAGGGAAGTGTCACCACAGAGCATCAGCAAAATGAACTCCAGAAGCCAGGAGAAAGGGAGGCAGACAGCCCATGGAAGCTGACAGCAGAAACCTGCCATGAGCTAGGAAAGACCTCACCTGAGTATCAACTGAAAGGGATCTGGGGGAGATCCGGAAAAGAAGAAATGCAACAGGAGCTCACGAATAACTGAAGGAAGAGTAGAGCTAAAGAATAAAAGATTCCAAAGTCAAAACTACCTGCCCTAAAAACTATCTGAAATTCATGAGAAGAAATAAGTTTCAAGAAAAGGAATTGTTTTAGATACACTAAAATAAGGAAGAAATCGCTGGAAATGTCTAGAAGCAATTTGAGATCATGTGCAGCTACAAGTTTTGGGGACCGACCGAGAGCTGAGGAAGGAGCAGGACACCGAAGCCCACTGGTGGCGAGGCGGCAGGCAAGGCCGGCCCACGCCCCTGCACCTCCGCAACCCCTGTGGCAGCCACATGGCAGTCCGGTGAGGATGGAGAGGACATCAGGGCCCCACCGCAGAGAGTACAGACATTGGATTGGGTGACATCAAGGTTCACATCCGAGTTTTCTGACTTGAAAGCTTAAAACAGGGCCCACAACCTCCATGAACATCAGGTTCCTGATTTGTGAGATGGATTATGACCAAGAAATGAACAATTTCTGGTAAGCATTTTATCATGCAGGAAGATGGACTTAACACTAAAATAGTAAAATACAAGTCTAAATGGGTTCAGAATTCAAGAGCAATTAATATTTACAAGAGATCTATTATCAGGCACTATCACAGGCCCTTGGAATACTAAGAACAAAGCCTCACCTCATGAGGCTCACTCTGCCAGGAACAGTGGGAGGGTGACGGGAGAGTGGGAGGGTGGCCAGGGCAGGTGGAGGGTGACAAGGGAGAGCGGGTAGGTGGCCGGGGCCGTGTGGGGAGGCAGCATGACATGTGCTGGGTATCAGTGGACAGAGCTGCGGGAGGCAGCCCATGGGGAAAGCAGTAGGAGGGCTCCTGGTTCAGTGCCAGCGCTGCAAGGTGCTAGTGCAGGTGACAGGTAAATGGCAGGAGGACTGGCCAGGGACAGGAAGGAGAAAAGAGGACTGAGGCTCTTAGAGGAAGGAAAGCAGAAGCATATGGAGGGGTCTGAGCAGAGGGGATGTGTGGTCACCTTCTGGAGCGACGCCACAGGGATAGGGTGAGAGAGGAGGCCGGGCCACCCACAAGTCATTAACCTGGAGGTGGCAACTGGAATCCGGGTGGACTTTGTCAGAAAAGCATGGAGTGGAAGAGCAAGAGAAGCCTCGAGAATGATTGGAGACCTCTGGCCTAAGCATGGGAGAGGAAGGCAGCAGGACAACCACTGGCAGAGGGCCACGGATGAAGCGTGGGGTTCATGGTCGGAGTAAGGCACAAGGGGCGTAACAGGGGCTGTGTCAGAGCTACGTAGTGATTGGAGGCCGCGCTGCAGGGCTTGTGGAGAAAACAGCAGGTGAGATTTGGAGATCTGGGCACAGTGAATATGGGCAAGGCTTTCAAGGAGTTTTGCTGTAAAGGAAAACCTTGGGCTGTGGGGTCGAGTGAGTTTTGTTTAAAGAAATGCCAGCCAGTGGGAAGGACGGGAGGCTGGAGGAGTAACACGCGGTGGAGACAGAGGGCAGGGCGGAGGTGGGGGTGGGGGACTCTATGGGCGGGAGGCGGCCCTGGGGGCCGAGAGAGTAAGAGGCAGCAGCCAGGCAGAGCGAGAGAAGGGAGCCCCTAGGCTGGGGGACTGGTGAGAGCCCAGACCCAGACAGACAGGAGAGGAGCCGGGAGGAGAAAGGGGCAGAAGAAACGATCAGCGGAGCCCAGCAGGCCTGGGTGGGGCGCAGACTTCCAGCACAGTGTGAAAGCTCAGAGGCCAGGAGGCGAAAGCTCCGCCGGCGCCTCCACACCCTGAAGGGACTCCACATTCCGCGGGCGAAGCTGAGGCTGAGGCAGTGGGGGCTGCCAGGTCCTGGTGAGCAGGGCTGAGAGTCCGCACCGCGGAAACGGTAAGCGCAGGAGCCGGGCAGGGAAGGCCGACCGAGGGCACCTGGGACCTGCGGAAGGCGCAGCCGGCTCTGTCACCTCCACAGGCTCCGCACCCAGAGCAGCCCTCGAGGAGCCCAGCTCCTTGCAGTGCAGTGGATGCCCGACCCAGAGCAGGTTTTAAAAAAGAAAGCCAAAACCAAATAGTCTTAAATAACCCGTTGCTCCAGAAAGCAGTACTCTCAAAATGCCAAGGGCACCGCTAAATGGCAAGGGGGCCATGGACTTAAAGGGGCTCCCCAACTGGTCAGGTTGGGACCACTTAAACATCAAAATGGAAATTTTATAATTAATTAAACTGAGTTTGTGAAAAGCCATAACTCAGTAATGATGAATGTAAATTCCAGGAGGGCAGAAATGGCTAACTCATCATCAATTCCTCAATGATTGCCAGTGTCTAGTACATAAGGGGTTCTCAATAAATTTGCTGAATGAATACCCAAAATAAAACTTAATTCTTTTTTTTAACATAACCATAACGTAAAGGTTAAATATGCCCTCTCCTTAATTCTGATGATTTAATAGAGTATCAATAAACATAACAAACCTATATCTGGTTTTAAAGTATATTTTTGAACAGAAGTAGAAAGAAAGGTAAATACTGGGGACTATGAATAAGCCAAATAGTGTAAGGAAGAAAAGGAACTGCACCAAAACCAGCAAGAAATAATGAATACCCAGGGTCACACATGATAACCAAGTATGAACAGGGTCCAAAACTTCAATCAACACTGGAAGTCATATAAACGAACAAAGGCGAGAGTTCAAGAATGAGTTCCTGAAGAGGGAGGGCAACTCACCAGCCCAGCCCCTCCCCACCCAACGGGCCCCTGGAGGGGCACAGCCCAGAGCTGCTAGCAGTGAGGATGTGCCCAGTCCTGCACGGTGCACTGTGGCAGCCACCAGCCAGCCACACGTGGCTACTAAGTCCTAGAAATGTAGCTAATGGGAAGGAGAAATTTATTTTTCCATTTACCTCTAACTACTTTAAATGTAAATGTGTAAACAGCCACACAGGGCTAAGAGCTAGCAGCCTGGACTGCACAGCCTGAGAATCAGAGGACACATCATGTGAGGGAAAGGCACCAGGTTGCCAGAAAAGAAAACTCACGTTATCCCCCTAACAAAGTACAACAACAAAAAGAAGTTCGTTTGCTGTGGCTTGAATCACCTTGGAAGAAGTAGTCAGGATCAGAGCTATGAGAAAGAGGAGAAGAGGGGAAAAAACACAATCAATCTCGTAACCTTGGGTGGTCTAAGGAGGTTATTTATTTTTTCCCTTTGGATCTGGTGAGTTTTCCATAACAGCAAGGTTATCAAAATATCTCTAATCCTAGGAGATTCAAAAAGAAAAATGAAGTGACAAACTCATCATGTATTTTAGAATAGGCTATGGTTTTAAATTTGGTGGAGTTTTCTGGTAGCAGAGTTTGTTATTAACTACTGTTTAAAGTATTTGGCTTGTTCACCAAAAACAAGTAACTATAATTCAAATTGTTTAAAAGAAATTCAATTAAGTTTAATATCAATTTTTAACCTCTTACCAATCAAGTGAAGAACAAAATATACTCTAAGAATTGCTAGTAGAACTAAAAATTAATTATAGATGGGCACCTATAATCCCAGCTACTTGGGGGCTGAAGGAGAATCGCCTGAACCTGAGAGGTGGAGGTTGCAGTGAGCCGAGATGGAGCCCCTGCACTCTGTTATGGGTGATGGACTGAGACCCTGTCTCAAAAATAAATACATAAAAACAACTAAAAATTGGCAAGATGTTTATGAAGGGATAATCTGGCAATTTGTATCAATGTACATACACTTTAACCTCAAAATTTCACTCGTAGGAATCCATCCTTGAGATATACTCCAGGATGTAAGCTATATGAGGACAGGGATTGATTTGTTTTGTTCACTACTGCATTCCCAGTCCATGCCTGCTACATAGCAGCTACTCAACAGTCACATGCTGAATGAGTAAGTAGGAGAATGATTGTGAGAAGTGATGTATGCACAAAGTTATTCAGTATAGCCCTTCTTGTATTCTTGTAAATAGAAGAACAGAAATAAGTGCTTAGGTAAGTATATTATGGCACACATTGCAATTATATACAATAATAAAACAAAGAATAAAGATGTTTTGTTAAGATACATAATGATTTCAGTAGACTAACATTAATGTTTAAAAAAAACCACCATGGATATATATATGTATTTGCTAAGAATTTCTCTGGAAAGATCTAAGATTGATAGCACTGGCTGGATCAAGAGAGGTGAATTAGAATGCAAATAAATCAACGGTAAAAAGATACCGAGCGATTGGAAAATCTGAATATGGACTAAATATTAGTTGATATTAAGGAATTACTGTAAATTTTGTTAGGTGTGACAAATGTATAATTTTTTTCCCCCAGGACGGTGTCTCACTCTGTCATCCAGGCTGGAGTACAGTAGCGCGATCTTGGCTCACCGCAACCTCCTCCTCCCAGGTTCAAGTGGTTCTCCTGCCTCAGCCTCCCAAGTGGCTGGTACTACAGGCGTGCTACCACACCCAGTTAATTTTTTTTGTATTTTTAGTAGAGATGGGGATTGGCCATGCTGGCCAGGCTGGTCTCTTAACTCCTGACCTCAAGCGATCTGCCTGCCTCGGCTTCCCAAAGTGCTGGGATTATAGACATGAGCCACTGCGCTCAGCCGATAATCTTATTTTTTAAAGATGTCTTTCTCAGAGAAACCTACTAGACTATTTACGGGTGAAATGAGCAGATGTCTAGGATTTCACTTTTTAAATTCCAGATTAAAAAGCAACAAAAGAGTAGAGGGGAGACAGAGATGAAATTAGAAAAACAAAATGATCACTGGTGAAATGGGAATTTATTCTATTATTCTTCCTACTTTCATGTGCTTTTGAAATTTTCTATAAGAAAAAATTATTTTCAAAAACCAACTGAATAGGTGGCTAGGGCAAGGGTGAGGGAGAAATTTCACTACACATCTTTTTGTACCTTTTGAATGATAGTATCTTTTTATTGCCTTTGGGAAATAAAAGTTTTAATACTGTCAAAGTCTAATACATTAGATTTAATAAAGTAAGTATTAACCAAAACATAATGGTACATTTTTTCCCACAAAAATAAAGAATTAAAGACCCTGAGCACATGCTATTTAGTAACTCAAGCTGAAGGTGTGCAGGTGAGATTGCTCGAGGATGGCTACATGACATGGGAAGAAAGCAAAAGCTGGAACTCAAAACTGCTAGTAATTAAAATACAGACAGTAGGAGGTGAGTTTGCTGTTTTTCTTTTTTCTTTTTTGAGATGGAGTCTCGCTCTGTCACCCAGGCTGGAGTACAGTGGCATGATCTCAGCTCACTGCAACCTCTGCCTCCTGGGTTCAAGCGATTCTTCCCCCCTCAGCCTCCTGAGTAGCAGGGACTACAGGCGTGTACCACCACACCTGACTAATTTTTGTATTTTTAGTAGAGATAGGATTTCACCATTTTGGCCAGGCTGGTCTTGAACTCAAGACCTTGTGATCCACCTGCCTCGGCCTCCCAAAGTGTTGGGATTACAGGTGTGAGCCACTGCACCCAGCCAGTGAGTTTGCATTTTATGCTAGAAGCAATGGATTGCCATTTTAAATTTCTCTTTTGATAAGTTTTAACTTTGATGAAGTCCAATATATCCATGTTTTATTTTATAGTTAGTTGTGTCTTCTCTTAGAAATCTTTGCATATGCCAATATTGTAAATAAATTCACCTATTTTTTTCTAGAAGGCTTACAGAGTTTTAGCAAGAACAGCATGAGTTCTTTTTTAACTTCTACAACCTTCTGATCATGTCCATTTCTAACTATGAAGTGAACAGGACTGATAATCTGGCCTATCAGTTTCTAAGTTTTAGAATTAAACATCTGGTTATTTACGGCTGTAAGTTATGATAAATGAACAGAACTAACAGTATTTGGTGTATGGCAGGTCAAAAAGATTAACACAACATTACGCTGGTGAATTTCCAACTCCTGGCTTGTTCATTCATCCATGACATTATCATGGTCTTTTCTAGGAAGCCTTTACTTGTAAGAAAAGAACTCATATATATTTTACTCTTTAAAAGTCAGACTACAAAAGATATTCCTGACGCATTGTCTCAGATTATTTGCTGAATGAATAATGGACTGAAACACAGTTTTGCTTTGACATATGAAATAACTCTAATGAGATCCTTACAATATTGTCACCTTTACTAACTTACATGACTGTAACGTAAAGAACTAGCATACCTGTATTTCTTCCCGTTCCTTTTTATCTGGAAAAGCTCTTGCAGCTGTAGTATACTTTTCAAAAACTTTACGTTCCTTTTGTAGCTTCCTCATTTCCTCCTTTTTAAACTCTTCTATTCGAGCTAATTCTTTTGCTTTCTGTTGTTCAAAGTCTGCAATTTCTTTCCTAAAATGACCAAACTATGTTATCACCTAAGGAGACCATCTCAGTGCAGTGATGTGCAGAACCTGTTGACAGGCTGGTAACTGCCATTCCTACTGAATTCATCTTCAATCCACAGGCCTGAAATAACAGCCAATCCACTCACCAAAGCATTCATCCAACAAGTCTTCACCGAGTACCTATGATGAATCAGGCATTCTACAAGGTAGTGAGGAAACCACAGTGGAAAAAAAAACAAAAATCCTAGCTGGGCACAGTGGCTTATGCCTGTAATCCCAACACCAAGAGGCCGGGGCAGGCTTCAGCCCAGGAGTTCAAGGTTGCAAGGAGCCGTGATCGCACCACTGTACTTTAGCTTGGGCAACAGGGCAAGACTCTGTCTAAATAAAAAAAAAATCATACTCCCATGCAGCTTCTTACATTCTAATGGAAGACAGACAATAATAAAGAAGATAAATGGGTACATGGAATATCAAAAGCATTAAAGAGAAAAAGCAAGAAAGATATTCAGGAAATGTGAGAGTCAGAGGGCGAAATTGTGTTGTATGCGAGGGTTATCTTGCTGAGATAACATGAAAGAAACCTGAAGGAAATGAGAGAACCAGTCGCAAGAGTGTCCACACAGAGCAGCGCAGGCAGACGGAGCAGAAAGTACCAAGGCCCTGAGGCAGGAATGTGCCTGAGGTGTTCAAACAGCCAGGAGGCCAGTGTGGCTAAAACAGAGTGAGCAAAGGATGGGTAGCAGGAGAAGGTGTCAAAAAAGGAGGAGGCAGACTGAGCTCGATGGCTCACACCTGCAATCCCAGCATTTGGGAGGCTGAGGTGGGGAGATCACCTGAGTCAGGGGTTCGAGACCAGCCTGACCAACATGGTGAAACCCCGTCTCTACTAAAAATACAAAATTAGCTGGGGGTGGCGGCGCATGCCTATCATCCCAGCTACTCGGGAGGCTAAGGCAAGAGAATCGCCTGAACCTGGGAGGTGGAGGTTGCAGGGAGCAACCATTGCTCTCCAGCCTGAGCAACAAGAGTGAAACTCCATCTCAAAAAAAAAAAAAAAAAGAGGCCTTGATCAGATGAACTGTCCAAACCCAGGCTGGCTCTGGATGTGTGTGAAGAACACAGACACGGGTAGCAGAGAGACCTGCTAGGAGGCGATTTTAATAAACAAGGAAAGCCAGTGGGGACCTGGCTGACAGTAGCAGCTCTGAGGCAGTGAAGTGGTTGGGTTAGAAACGGGCTGAGAGAGCAAGAGAAGACTCAAGCACGACTCCAGGATTTTCTGCTGGGCAGATGGAAGAGAAGACTCATCATGTGCTGAGACAGGGAAGAAGAGGAGAAGAGTACGTTCAAAAGGGAATGCCAGGAACTCACTTTTTCTAAATGATCAATTTAGACACTTATCAGCTTTCCAGGTAGAGAGAACAACGAGACAGTGGGATAGGAGACGTGGGCGAGAGATCAGGACCTGGGATATGACAGCATTTAAAGCCTCGACACTGGACGAGTCTCTCCCTGCCTCACCGGAGGGAGAGGAGACAGAAGAGGTAAAAGATATGCCTACTGGCTAAATATTCAAAATGTCTACAGGGTGCACACAATCATACAGTCAAAGCAAAAACTGGGGGAGAATACTTGTGGCACGTTTCAGAAAATTTAATATCCTGAAAAATGAGCAAAGGCCACAAAGAAAGTTACAAAATAAACACAAATGACCACTAAATATAAAAACATGCTCAACTTTATCAGTAATTAAAGAAATGCAAACTTTAGCAAGTGAAGGGTGGCATAATAACCAAGTTGGCAAGATCTGAAAGACTGCTAACGCTCAACTCCAGTGATGGGAAAAGGGGTGAGAAGCCTCAGATGCTGACTGGGGCAACGGAAATGCTTAAAATTAATCACAAGTAGATTTTTAAATTAAAAGTGCCTCATACATATGATGATATTCCCTGTAATTTATAATAGTGAAAAATTCTAAACAAGCTAAATTTCCTTCAACAGATTGATTAGCCACAGCAGCATTCATACAATTATTTCAAGGATACAGAAGACTAGGGTGTGCTAATGGGGTAAGATGTCTATTATATTATTAAAATAAAAAGCAGGCTGGACATGGTAGCTCATGCCTGTAATCCCAGAACTTTGGGAGGCAAAGGCAGGGGGATCACTTGAGCCCAGGAGTTCAAGACCAGCCAAGGCAACATGACAAAACTCCATATCTACAAAAAATACAAAAATTAGCTGGGCATGGTGGCGCGTGTCTTGTATAGTCACAAATACTCAGGAGGCTGAGGTGGAGGGTGGTTTGAGCCCAGAAAGTGGAGGTTGCAGTGAGTCAAGACTGCACCACTATACTCCCGTTTGAGTGACAAAGCCAGACTCTGCCTCAAAAAATAAATAAATAAATAAAATAAAAAGCAGAGGCCAGGCGCAGTGGCTCACACCTGTAATCCCAGCATGGTCGGAGGCCAAGACAGGCGGATCATGAGGTCAGGAGTTTGAGACTAGCCTCGCCAACATGGTGAAACTCTGTCTCTACTAAAAGTACAAAAATTAGCTGGGTGTGGTGGTATGTGCCTATAATCCCAGTTACTGGGGAGGCTAAGGCAGGAGGATGGCTTGAGCCCAGGAGGCAGAGGTTGCAGTGAGCCGAGATTGCACCACTGCACTCCACCCTGGGTGACAGAGCAATACTCCATCAAAAATAAAATAAAATAAAAAGCAGATTAAATAGCCCATAAAGTAGAGCCCAGGGTTGAAAACCACCTGCCTAGGCTGGCACTGTGGTTCTCTGTCACTTACTAAGGGGGTAAACAAAAAGCTTTTCTCAGTGTATCAGTTTCCTCATCTGTAAGGTGGGAAGGATAACACAATGTCTAAATTTGAAGACTGAATTTTGCTTAGAACAAAGCAAAACTGACATAGGGAAAACGCTAAAAAAAAAAAATTTTTTTTAAAGAAAGAAAAAGGAACAGCCATTATCTTATGATCTAAATGTTGCTTAAAAGAAAAAGATGTCCATTTTCAAATAGTGATGTAGAGACATTTTAAAAGTCATCTTGGGTAGAGAAGGGATTGGAATAAGTTCCACGTTTTACCCATCATTACTATAATAAGCATATATTTATACTATATATCACCAGAAAAAGATTTCCATTTAAAAATAATGTTCAGAATTTCATTTTTAAGCATAGCTCGAAATACAGTGTAGTAACTGAATTTCCTTTTTAAGTGGATTAATAGCCATCTATAAACCTTTATCTGGAATTTATGGGCCAGGTGTGCTTTAGAATTCGTATTTTTCAGGTTTTAGGAAAGAAATACAGAAGCGATGTCATGGAAAATGGTGAAGTAGGAAGCTCCAAGCATCAGTCCCTCCACCAAAGCAGCTATTGAACTAGCAGCACCTGTCAGAATCAACCAGTTAGGAACTCTGGAGACTAATGAAAGACTTTCAGTCCTGGGAGTCTAAAAGAAGGAAGAGGCTGGGAAATCTGGGTGAATTTCAGCATTTGCATAGCAGCCACCATCCCCTAGATCCAATCCTGCAGCAGATAGCCATGGGAACTACAGTTGTATGAATTTCTCCTCAAACATTAAAATAACAAACACCAAAAAACAAAGAAATACAGCGTGGATGTGACATATAATATCCCCAACAAGACCCAGAGCAACACTTGGAATCAAAAGTATTAGTGTTTCTGCAACAGAACTTAGGACTATTTGCAAGTACAATTTAAAAACTATGTCTACATAAAACGTATTTATATAAATATAAATAATAAGTATAGTATATACAAATAGCCTCATGTACGTTTAGTTCAAGTTTTGCTAACCATAAAGTCAGATAAGATCATGACCTAGGGTAGGAAACGATATGTCATACTGTCAACTGCTGTGGGTGGAGCTGTGTCCTCTAAAACAGTACATTGAAGTCCTAATCCCTGTGAATGTGACCTTACTGGAAATAGGGCCTTTGAAGATATAATTAAGATGCCAGTTAAGGTGAGGTTATAGTGGAGTAGGGTGGGCCCTTGATCCAATATGACCCTATCCTTTAAAGAGGCACTGAGACACACACACGAAGGAGAATGCCATGTGAAGACACAGAGGTAAGATGGCCGTGTGACCACAGAGGCAGAGACTGGAGTGATGTCGCTGTAATCCAAGAAATACCAAGGAGTGCCCAAAACCACCAGAAGCTGGAGGAGCGAGCATGGCCCATCTTGCTGATGCCTGGACTTTGGACTTACAGCCTAAGGAACCACAAGAAAATAAATTGCTTGTTTTAAGCCACCTAGTTAGTGGTAACTTTGTTACAGCAGCCCAGAGAAACCTATACAGTAACTAACCAAAGTACCATTGAGTCCGTAGCTCAAACTTTTTTTCAAATTTCAATTTATGATCTCTCCACTAAGAAAATTCCCCTTTTGACATATCATTGACTACATTAGGTCATTTTATTCAGTAAAAAAATCTTGTATGATACAGATTTCACCTCCTTTTCAGTTTTATTTGTTGGATTGACTGAAAATGTTTCAGATTGCTTAGATGATTCTAAAGATAAAACTGAATCCCTGCATATTTTCTCCCAACTTACAGACCCAAACGTACCTGAGTTTTTCCAAGGCACTTTCTCGTTCAATGCGAAGTTTAGCTAAAGATGCGTTCTCAACTTTAAACTTTTCTATTTCTGTCTCCAATTCAGTAATTTTGTCTCTCAAAACCTGGGATCGAGCATTGTCACCTATAAAATAGGCCATAAATAGTGAACTTCACAAAAGGCCTTACAGCAGCAAAAACACTAGCTAGCTAGTAACACTAAGAGCCAGGAATATGGCAAACATCTGTGCCATTAAAATGCATTCGAAACAATGCTTCAAATATGAAAAGGAAAAAAAATTAAACCTAACTTTCCTGAGGAAACCAGTGCAAATTTATGAAAGAATTAATCCACCTCAAAAGAGTATGGACCCGACAAGGAATCAACATGATACATAAAAAGAAATCATTCAAAACCATTTTTTAAAAGCCAATACATATAAATAGCTTAAGAACATGAGTAAGTAATCCACAAGAGATCTAACGGGCTAATCAACGCCAAAATCGAAGTTTATCACCTACTACTAATCAAATAAATTCAAATTAAGATTTTTTTCTCTTTGTCAAATTTGCTATTTAAAATGTAAAATAGCCAATGCTTCTGTCCTGCAATTCAAACAAGCATTTTATCCGTTAGTACTTATTTAGAAAATAAATGTGATCCACAAGGCTAAAGGAATGAGGCAAGTTATACTTCTCTGTCATAGGAAAAATGATGGGAAGGAAATATCCCAAAATGGCATAGCCATTACTTTTGGGTAGCTAAGTTGTAAATATTTTTGCTTCTATACTTTTTAAGCTTCCAAACTTTCTACAAAAAAAAGTTACTTTTAAAATCAGAATTTTAAGAAAATAATGTTATAATTTATATTTCAAAGCGCCTATGCTATGCTAGGCAGTTGGGAGTTTATAATACAATGGAAAGAAATCTTTCAGTGTGAGTTTAAAAAGTCCATTTCATCAACTGAAATACTACACATCCATTAAATGGAATGAGGTAGATGTGTATATGCATTAGAACAATCTTCAAACTTTATCATAAGCAAGGTGCAAGACAGTATCGAAAAAGCGTATTTTCATTTGTTTATATAAACTCACACATACGCTTTTATATGCACGGCCTCTTTAGAATACACAAATGAAATGGTAATGCTGGTACTTCTAGGAAGGGGGACTTGGACCAGGTCTGGGGAAGAAAGAAAACTTAGGAGCTTTGATGTTATCTCACTTTATTAAAAAGTAATTGATTTTAAAGTCTTCAGAAAGTCAAAACGAAGTTTAAGTTTGAAAAATCTGAAAGGACAATTCAACTGAATCTCTTATACTATGACTATTACATTATATAGACATACAAAAATCAATCAGATTTTTTCAAATCACCCACTAATTTGACTTCCATTGAGCAATAAGGAAAGTTAGGATTTTAAGCATTCTGACAGCATTGATAAATGTTAAATTTCTAACATTCCGATACATATTTTATAATGCTCTGACTCACCAGGTGGTTGGTCTTGACTTATGTTTAACTTGGGTTCACTTCCCAAGTGTGAATCTGACTTTGATTTTGGTTTCAAGGAAGGAAAGAATTTCATCATCAGCTCCGATGTAGGAGGACTTCTGCTCCTCCTAGATTTGCTCAAGTCTTCTCCCTTCTTGACTGGTGCAATCTGCCTTCTTACTATTTTGTCCAGGATGCCTACTTCATTATTAGGGTAGCACGTCTGTGGAGTCCCATGACTAGATTCATTCCCAAAAATAACATCATGATTACACAAATTCTCTTCAAGGTCAGTCCAAGTTCTTTCATCATCAAAGTCCATTTTACTCATGCTTAGGGATGAGGATCTTGAGGGCTCAGACACTTGATGTTTTATGCTTTCTATGACAGACTCATCACTACTGTAATCTTTATCAGACAAATCCAGATCAACGTCTCTCCTTTTATCTTCTTGAGTCCCGGTGTCCCTAAAAGGCCCCTTACTGTCACAGACTTGTGGGCTATCCTCTCTGCTGCTGAAGCCCCTTTCTCTATCCTCAGTTGATGGTTTTATGGTAACATCAAGCTGTTCCTCAGAGTCAGTGCCACTGTCACTGTTCATAACACCTTCATCGTCACCTGCAATCCATTCAGTTTGATTTTCAGAAGTGCTCTTTTGGAAGGCTTTCCTACTGATTTTACAAGGCTGTTTCCTCAATTCATCAGCTGAGGACAATGAACGGTTTTGTTTGGGTGTGACCACACACTCACTCTCCTTCTCAGGAGCAGCGTGGTCCAAATCCTCACTGGGGTTACACTGACCAACGGGATCTGCCAGATCTGTCTTCCGCGGCACAGCTTTGACAGGGGTGGAAGACATCCGGTGACCTTTGCGGATCTGCTGATCCCTTTCTAAGATTTTCAGTACAAATGAGGAATTACTAGAAAATGATATTTCATCAGCAGCTTGTTCTAAAAACAAAAATTCATCTAATTCCAAATTTTCCTTTTCCTTTTCTCGTTCCCAAGTCTCTAACTTTTTCTGAAGAGAAACGTCAAGAGAAGATTCCGAGTCTTTCATGGTCTCCCTTACACGGCTCTTAGAAGCGAGGCGGCTGGCTGGCCCTGTTGAAAGAGGACATCTGTCTTTATCTGGTGTCTTATTCCATCCTGTACAGCCAGTATTGCAAGGTTTTGGACACTCAGGTACATTTTCTTTATTATTAGGTGTAACTTTTTTTTCAAATTTGATCTGGTCTCTAAATTGCCCATCACATTTCTTCCCTGTCTGTATTTTCAACCCTGATGGAGACAGACTTTTCCTGTTATTACACTTCAGCACTTTTGGCTTCTGACTGATGGTGACAGAACCCCTCCTGGTTCTAGCTTTGTTGTCCTTTTTAAGGGTAAGGTTCTCTGCACACGGTTCTTTACTTATGAGAGCGGTTTTCCGCTGGAGTTGCTGTCTATCCATTTTAAATAGAGGCTGGTCCTCAGAAGTGCTCTGGTCAGTCACTAGTTTACTTTCTTTCCCTTTCTGAAACTTAGATTTAGCATTAGTAAATCTGGCTAAACCTTCTCCTCGTTTTAAAAATGGTTGTTTTGGTTTTGCTTTGATTGGCAATGGTCCTGCTTCCTAAAATAAAAGAATATTTGAATTAATTTTGGTATATCCAAGTCATCTGAAAGTTATTTTTAAAACAAATTAGATAAATCTCTAAAGCCTTAGAATGATTTAATCAAAAAAACACAATTGCTAACCCTCAGCTGTTTTTGCTTCAGTTCTTGCTCTTCCAGCCGAATTTGTTCTTCTAAGTAGTCTTCAAAGGTCTGTTTCCTTTCTCTAATAGCAGCTTTAATGGGCCTAATTAGAAACACAAAGTTATTTAACATGCAAATCATGATGTGTGAATATTTTACACTTAGTGTGCCTAGTATAGAAACGCTAGACTACAGGGAGAACTAACCTTTCCCAAAATCAGTGCTTCCCTTTGAGAATCTAAGGAAAGCCACAATCCTTCTCAACCCCTTAAATATAAGAATATACAACACTCTTCACATGACTTGGGAGCCCTAAGAACGCTTCTGAAGTCCATCTATCCATAACAGATTAATATGTAGAATAACATATTCATCAAATAACTTTAAAATGTATTTGAAAAATAGATTACTAACTATGCATTTTTTTAAACTAAGAAAGGCCCTTAATGTGAGTAGAGCAATAATCAGAAAAGTCATTTTGTCCATATCATTATATTGAAAATTTTGAAATATATTTTTAAAACAATCTAATATTTAAAAGATAAAATACTTTAAATTTGCCATATTTTAAAATTCTATAACTGATTATGCAATTATAAATAAGTGACACCAAATGGGAGATGCCAATACTTAATTTTTCCCTTTTCCAAAAATAGGATTTAACTATTTGAGAGAAGACTGATTTTATTCAGATGTTTCTTTTAAGTGAAAAAGCTTTGACAATACTATGTCAAAGCAGTTTAACTGACATATCTCCCCAACCTCCTTTGTTGTTCACAGTACATAACAGGTTGTATCTTTAACCTTAAAAGTATAGTCAAACAAAAACAAGAAAAGTATATATCTTTCAAACAAGGAAAGTATTCCGTAACAAAGGCCAGCTATTGTACTAAATAGTCACATTTGTCACTTTCAACATGAACAATACCTTTCTTCAACATTAGCCACTTCTGAGGAATTGTCATGTTTTTTAAAGTTCTTATCATTCGCTTCCTGAATCTGTTCCGTCATTTTCTCCCGACATAAAATAACTTCTCCTAAGATAAAAATTAAGAACAATTTAGCTCAAGCATATTAATGTCTTAAAACATGAGAATTTTAAAGTTACTATGCTAAAACATTTTTATTAAAAGTAATGTCTGTCAAAGATTTTACAACACTCAAGGAATTCTTTAATATAATTAAATAATTTGAGACCACCCTGGCCAACATGGCAAAATCCCATCTCTAGAAAAAAGATACAGAAATTAGCCAGGCGTGGTGGCACACACCTGTAATTTCAGCTACTTGGGAGGCTGAGCACAAGCAGAGGTTGCAGTAAGCTGAGATGGTGCACTGCACTCCAGCCTAGGCGACAGAGCAAGACCCTGTCTCAAAAATAAAAATAAAATAAAGGCACTTGACATGCTTCAAAAGGTTCATGTCATGAGAAAAAGAAGTGTGGGCTTTTCTAGTGATAAGAAGACTAAAGAGTAATAAGAATCAAACATAATACATGAACTTGACTGGATATGCATAAATTTGATTGGTTCCTTTAAAAAAAAAGCACTTTTAAAAGACATTTTGGGATAATTGGGAGAATTCCAAAATGAACTTGAATATTAAGGAATTATAATTAATTTCCTTAGATATAATAATAGCACTGTGGTTATACTTGATGCATACTGACATATTTGGAATGAAGTAACATATACTGGTAAGTATATCAGTAATCAGTGCAGTGGTCTTTCAACTTTTCTAGATGTTTGAAATTTTACAAAATAAAAGGCTAGGGAAGCGTATTGTATAAAAAGGAAGAAAAATACATTCGAGCTTTCCATACCAAGGAATTAATCCTAAATTAGGAACAAGGCATTATGGCTGGGTGCAGTGACTCAGATCTGTAATCCCAGCACTTTGGGAGGCCAAGGCAGGCAGATCACCTGAGGCCAGGAGTTTGAGACAAGCCTGGGGAACCTGGTGAAACCCCATCTCTACTAAAAATACACTAAATTATCTGGGCATGGTGGTGCATGCCTGTAATCCCAACTACTTGGAAGGCTGAGACATGAGAATCACTTGAACCCTAGAGACAGAAGTTGCAGTGAGCTGAGATCATGCCACTGCACTCCAGCCTGGGTGGCAGAGCAATACTCTGTCTCCAAAAAAAGGCCACAGGGGACAAAAAAAACACACACACACACACAGAAAGAGCTGGCAGGGCAGCACATGCCTATAGTCCCAGCTACTTGGGAGACTGAGGGGGCACAGATTGCTTGTGCCCAGTAGTTTGAGTCCAGCCTGAGCAGCACAGCAAGACTCCATCTCTGAAAAAATAATCTTTAAAGAAAAAACACAGAAAAGCCTTATCTTAGGACAACTTAGTAACACTATGAGTTAAGTAGAGAAGAGAGAAACATAAGTAGCTCACCTGTAGGATGGTTAAGATTTTCTTCTTTTAAATTGTTTTTTTCCACAGATGTTTCTTGATACTGTGCCTCAGAAAATAAATTAGGAGAAGCACTTTTTGAAATTAAAACAAAATCTTCATGAGCAGTTCTACAGAAGTTGCCTTGCTCAAGGGATAAAATGTTAGAGGCGTGTGTTTCTTCCTGGGCTGGGTGCGGGTAGATAAATGATGGGAAGCAGCGTGTGGCTCTCTCTCCGGTGGTGGCATTTCCTGGAGATCTGTGCTTCTGGCTCTGATCATCAGGCAGTAAACTCAAACCTTAAATTAAGAAAAGCAAAGCTGATGACTTCCTTCAACATTTTGTCTTTTCTCCCCAGGAGTGATCCCACCCCACAAAGGCTTCTTCACAGTGACACAAGTATTTTTTCCCTCTATTAGGATGTGGTATTTAACAAAACCATGAAACTTGATTGATTGATTGACTGACTGTTTGAGACAGTTTCACTCTGTCGCCCAGGTTGAAGTGCAATGGTGCGATCTCGGCTCACTGCAACCTCCACCTCTTGGGTTCGAGTGCTTCTCATGCTTCAGCCTCCTGAGTAGCAGGGATTACAGGCACCCACTACCATGCCAGGGTAATTTTTTGTATTTTTATTGGAAATGGGTTTCACTACATTGCCCAGGCTGGTCTCAAACTCCTGAGCTCTGGCAATCTGCCCACTTCGGCTTCTCCAAATGCTAGTGTTACAGGTGTGAGCCATCACGCCCTGTCAAAATCATGAAACTTTTAAATTCCTAAGTGACTTTCATATAGTTTTAAATGAGAGTATATTTAGACACTGCTTCCGTGCAGATGGCACGGGCATGGCAGAGCTGCAGCTGCCTAACTCTTGTTCCACGTGTGAGAACATGCAGGTGTCAACTCTGCAGCCCTGCAATCAGCACGTCAGACCTGGAGCACCCACGCAGACAGTGATACGAGTGACCTGAGCTGTTCCCCAGTTACCAAAAGCTGTCCGTTAGAATTTTGGTATCACTGGGTGATGGAAGCTGAATTTTCCTTTTTGCACTTTTCTCTAGTTTCTTTTTCTTTTCTTTTTTTGATACGAAGTCTTACTCTGTCGCCCAGGCTGGAATGCAGTGGCAAAATCTCAGCTCACTGCAACCATCACCTCCTGGGTTCAAGCGATTCTCCTGCCTCAGCCACCTGAGTACTTGGGACAATAGGCACATGCTACCACGCCCAGCTAATTTTTGTATTTTTAGTAGAGACAAGGTTTCACCATGTTAACCAGGCTGGTGTTGAACTCCTGACCTGAAGTGATCCACCCGCCTCAGCCTCCCAGAGTGCTAGGATTACAGGCGTGAACCACCGTGCCTGGCCCTTTTCTCTAGTTTCTAAATTTCCTGTTATTTTTTTGTCTGTTCTGCTTCTTAAGTCTCTGCTTTTGAATTAACCCAGTAAACAAAGAGGAGGTTCTTCTCTCCATCTCTAAGCCGCACTTCTGAAAGGGCACTGGTATGCGAGCCAGCCTGCAGCTGTGCCAGCAGGAATCCGCCCTGATTGTCTCACCTAAATATAAAAGTGAAGATACACGAGAAGTGCCTTAGATAACAGCCCCTGCCACCTATCACTTATCTACCGCATCCTAACCCACCAAAAAGAAAAAGAAAAAGAAAAAGAAAAAAGTCAGGGCCTCACTGAACATCAGCTTCAACCTTCCTTCCTTCCTAGCAACCCCTCCCATAATCTAAACATTTCTGATGCCTTCTTCAAAGCAGGACAGCAGCACCCAGAGTCCCAATAGCCATTGTTTGTCAGCACCATGCACTCATAGTTTAAAAAAAAGTTTTGGCTGGGCATAGTGGCTCATGTCTGTAATCGCAGCACTTTGGGAGGTGGAGGCCAGTGGATCACAAGGTCAAGAGATCGAGACTATCCTGGCCAACATGGTGAGACCCCGCCCTCCTGCATCTCTACTAAAAATACAAAAATTAGCTGGGCATATTGGCATGTGCCTCTAGTCCCAGCTACTTGGAAGGCTGGGGCAGGAGAACTGCTTGAACCCAGTAGGCAGAGGTTGCAGTAAGCCAAGATTGCGCCACTGCACTCCAGTTTGGGCCGACAGAGTGAGACTCCATCTAAAAAAAAAATGTTTTACTTAAGAATGTCCTGGCCGGACATGGTGACATGCCTGTAATCCCAGCACTTTGGGAGGCCAAAGTAGGAGGATCACCTGAGGCCAGGAGTTCAAGACCACCGTGAGTAACATGGCAAAACCCTGTCTCTATTGAAAATACAAAAAATTAGCTAAGTATGGTGGTGCATGCCTGTAGTCTGAGCTACTTGGGAGGCTGAGGCAGGAGAATTGCTTGAACCCGGGGGCAGAGGTTGCAGTGAGTTGAGATTGCACCACTGCACTCCAGCCTGGGCAACAGAGTGACACTCTGTCTTAAAAAAAAGTCCTCATAAAGTAGAACAACTATTATTTCATTAAATCTTGACTCTTAAGTACATGTCTTTTGAACATTCGGTGGGACAAAAGGAGAAGTATGCACAAATTGCCTCTGCCCCAAAATGGCGTTCAGGAAACCATTTAGGGAACACCATTTTTACTTGAAAGAATGAATGACAGACAAACTATGATTATTTAAATCTGGGTATCTGGCAGGCATTTTCTCAAAAAAGGAACAAGTAAGCCAGTCACTTCAAAGAAAATGACGGTTATCTGTTGCCAATGATAAAATTTGACCTTTCAAATAAAAATTAGAATTTTGCAAAGCATGTCCACCACCATAAGCTTGAAAGCTGTATTAGCAATACTTCAAAACTGTTTAGATGTGATTGGTGGTGATATTAATGAACACCATTTTTGATACTGTTTGTATAATGAAATATGTCAACATTTTGAAGACCTACATAATTCAGTGAACCACTAATTTCCAAATGACCAGTGCACCAAAAACATACACCATAAAAAATTCATTCAAAATGTCAAGATATTCAATATATTTCTATTATATTTTAATGTAAGAGTATAAAAAGTTCATTAAGCCGGTTTTAGATTCCATATGGCAAATAACTGCTATGAAATGACCACTTGTTAAGGTGCAATACCAAAGAGTAACCACAATTATCTGAAAAAGCTATTAAAATACTCTTTTCCAATTATATATCCACGTGAAGCCGAAATTTTTCACATAACATAAAGAGACAGAATGCAAAAGTAGATATGAAAATCAGCTGAGTTCTTTCCAGCCCAAATTTAAAGAGAGTTTCAAAAATAAAAATGCCATTGTTCTTTTATGTTTTAGAAAAGAAACATTCATTTCAAAATGTTATTTTTATAACATGTAATTGGTTTATTATCATTTTAAGCAAATTAATTTTTAAATGTCTCAATTTCTATTTTTTTTTTTTTGAGACAGGGTCTCACTCTGCCACTCAGGCTGGAATGTACTGAATGTACTGGCACAATCTCGGCTCACTGCAATCTCTGCCTCCTGGGTTCAAGTGATTCTTATGCCTCAGCCTCCTGAGTAGCTCGGATTATAGGAGTGTGCCACCACACTCAGCTAATTTTTTATATTTTTAGTACAGATGGGGTTTCACTATGTTGGCCAGGCTAGTCTCGAACTCCAGATCTCAGGTGATCCGCCTGCCTTGGGCTCCCAGAGTGCTGGGATTACAGGCGTGGGTTTCACCATGTTGGCCGGGCTGGTCTTGAACTCCAGACGTCAGGTGATCCGCCTGCCTTGGGCTCCCAAAGTACTGAGATTACAGGCGTGAGCAACCATGTCCAGCTTGTTTGAATTTCTAATACAGTAAGTTATTGATAAACACAGCCCAATTAACAAAAGTTCTTTGGGGTCCTCAAAAATTTAAGAATGCTAAGGGGTCCTGAGACCAAAATATTTGAAAACCACTGCCCCAAAGAAAACTGCTCTATGACTGAATAAAGCTAGTTCTTATGTAAATAACTTTGAAATCAGCTTCCCTGGCATTCTGCCATAGTGCTGGTTCTACCTTTAAAAGTATCACAGCTGATTTTTTTTTCTTGAGACGAGTCTCACATTATCTCCGGGCTGAAGTGCAGTGGTACAATCTCCGCTCACTGCAACCTCTGCTTCCCAGATTCAAGCAATTCTGCCTTGGCCTCCCAAGTAGCTGAGATTACAGGTGCCTGCCACCACACCCAGCTGTATTTTTAGTAGAGATGGGGTTTCACCATGTTGGCCAGGCTAGTCTCGAACTCCTGACCTTGTGATCCGCCCACCTCAGCCTCCCAAAGTGCTGGGATTACAGGCGTGAGCCACCACGCCCAGCCAACTTGCTACAATTTCTCATGACCACGCCCCACCCAACCCCTGCACCCAGCCTCCCTCACTTGCCAAGTCTTTTCCTTGTATTCTCAATGCCCAGCACAATCTGGGAACAGAACAGTGCTTTCCTGAGTCAGTAAAGTATATTTCTTAAAAGTAGCACCAAGAAGCAAACACATGGCTCCTTAGTTTTTCAAACTGTGAGACACAATCCATAATAATTTTATCATCAGATGCAGCATTTTAAAAAATGACATAGAATTAGAATAAACAAGATAGAAAATATCCTTACTACATGCCAGCAACGCCAATAAGGACTGATGACATGAAACTGCTTTGTTATTATGAGTCATGATTTTAAATATTTTTACTACTATGAAGTGTGGTCAACAAACTTTCAAATCACTGCTCCAGGTCACATTTCCAGTTTTCTTTCCTGATTAGCACACAGTGCTTTCCGTTAACTGATGGGTCACATTACCACATTAAATATCTTTGGTATGGTTCTTTAGTTGAACAGAGTGGCTTCTACATATACCTTATGACACCCAACAGTTTTCATTCATCAGGCAGGAGTTGGATACCAGTAGCAGCTCTAGGCCAAATCTGGCTTTTCTTCTATTGAACCTTTTTTAGGGGAACAGGGTCTCACTGTGTTGCCTAGGCTGGAATGCAGTGGTGCCATTATAGCTCACTGCTGCAGCCTCAAATTACTGGGCTCAAGCAATCCTCCTACCTCAGTCTCCAGAGTAGCTAGGACTACAAGCATGGACCACCGCACCCAGCTCATTTTTTTTTTTTAATGAATAAACACGAATGCCTTACAGTAGAGCATGCACACACCAGAATGCCACAGCTCCTTCTTGTTCCAGTTGTATTACACCTCTGCCATTTCACCTTTGCCTTCCTGGCCCTTAAACAAACTGGAGTTCATAACATATGATACAGGAAGTTAGAAATAACCTATCAAACAAATACAGGTCAGAAACGTATGTAACTATATCTCACTGCACTGAGGCCCTGTGTAGGCAAAGCATACCTGGAAGTGTGCACTGACCAGACATCATGGTGAGCAGCTTCTCTTGTTCCTCCATGAGTCTTTGTAGTTGCTCCAACTGTTGCTTCTTCAATTGTTCCTGCTTCTTCTGTTGTACTTCTTTCAGCTTTTATTTTTAATATAAAATTAATTTTATTAAATCAACTTTATATTTCTTCATGGACCCCTCGTTCCCTTAATTCTTTCCATCTCCCTCCTCCTATCTTCCCTGGTAAGAAGTTTTTGAGAGGGATTCCTAGGTAACTAAATTGGCTACTAAAAATCTAAAACTCAAATCCTTACGAAGGAAATTCTATCAACTATCTCAATTAAGAACGCGAAAAAGCCATATAAATCCTTTGACTGTTAAAATAGGATGGGTATCAGTACATCCACTTTTTTCCCCTAATACTTGATCAAACATTTCTTACTTTTTGCCAAATGAGGTAACAACTTAAAATTATCATAAGTGCTATAGTTATATATTAAACATACTTTAATGTTTTACATTAGACAAAGGGCAAAATCTGGTATTCTGAGGATTTCAGAGTGAAGGGGAAAAAACAAGAAGACTTAGAACAGATGACTTTATTACATAAATAGAAACCTGCAATGACATAAATTCACAGTAGGCCAAATCCTATTGTACCTGTTCAAGTTTTTTAAAAAGTGGGTCTTTATAAGCCACTTCTTTGACTTCACTTGCAATAGCTGGGATGAAGTCATTTTTGTTTTCTTCCTGGAGTCTAGGAGCATTGTAACATGCCACAATCTGTAGTCCCTTTTTGATGCAAGGAAAGCCTGTATGGGTTTCAGATTTATCTGACTGCGGTTTGTAAGGGCTGTTTGACTCTGACTCCTGTTCTTCATGAAGAGAATCTTCTTTACTTATAAAGGTGAAGCTATCAGAAAAATGTGTGCCTTTAATAGGAAAGCTGGTAGAAATGTCCACAGCTGCTCGCTTCTCTTCGTCTGCTTCCAAAATAGGAAATCCACGATTTAATATGACCCCAGCCCGAGAAGGATTGGTCATCCACTGGGTTAGGAAGTTCTGCCCACTGTTTAACTCTGAAGAGGTTGGCATCAGGAACATCTTAGTCCAATGACGCTATTATATTTAAACAATGGAAAAGCTAGAAGAGCTGTTGATTTCCAACACCTGTATACAAAGATAGTCAACAAAATGTATTAAAGCCATTAGATGTCTTACCCAAAATGAACCCAAACCTCAACCCAGTACAAAAATGTCCTCGATATTTCATATACAAAAGACCTTAACTAGCAAAGCAATTGGGCATTAAGCTACATTTTTTAAGTATTAAAAATAACCAAACTGAGTAGATCAAAAACCTAAGATCCTTTTTGACCTAACCATTCAATTACTGATGATTTTATGCAAGTGTTAGATTAGTTCAACTAAACTATGGAAGATAAAATACCTTTTAAGTTATTCACTTATGAAAAAAAAAGCCACTATCAGATATTACCACACTAAGCACTTTCCTGCTTTTGGCCCTAGTCTAACGTTGCTTCTTTGTCCTAGTTCTAGAACAAAAGTCACCAACACTACCCATGGCTTTACCTGGCACTGTTTCACCTGTCCCTTCCTCGTTCATCTCCCTTTTAACACCTTGCCCACCAGATAGCCCCTCATCTGTATTCCTAGAGGTAAAATAATGACATCACTCTTCTAGCACTCATTAGTGGTATTTTGCTTTTATGTTCGTTACCAACCCATGGAGTTCCTTGAAGATATCTGTATATTCACTACTGCCAAGCACCATGCCTGGAAGATAGGAGAAATGTAATTCTTATGGCATGAGCCAATAAAAGTCACATTGACTTATGCCATAACTCTATATATCAGACTTTAAAATTGGCCAAATTCCTAGTGTAACTTTGCCACTGTGTGATAGATAAACAGAGAAGATAAGCTTTTCCTCTGTGTGTATCTGATTTTACTCAACTAACATTTATTGAGTTCTTACTCTGTGCCAGACATTGTTTTCCACTCTGGGTACACAGCAGTTCATAAATCAGAGTCTAGTGGGGAACACACATACACAAATTATACAGTATGTTAAATAGTAATAAGTGCAAAGGGGAAAAATAAAAGCCATGTGGGAAAAGGAGGTTACGAGTTTAGGCAGGGTCCTCATTTAGAAGGTAAAATTAAGGACCAGGGGAAGGAGAAGGTGCAAGTTGTGCGGCTGTCAGGGGCAGGGTAAGACCCAGCCACCCAGCCATCCTAACCATCTGCAGGACACTCCCACTGACACCCCATTCCTCCAGAAACCCCCAGTTCTCAAAGCCCATCACCATTATCTACCTGTTTAAACCTATTACATCACTCACCATTGGAGGGCCTGAAATCCAGAGCCAGGCTTCACCTCTCACACACTAATCCCCACACCCTATTCTGCTCCATCTCCCAAGCATCCAAGCCACAAAACACTCACAGTCCATCATCAGCAAAATCCCCATTATCCTCAACCTCTGAGCACTCCCTCACCTTCCTGAGAACATTTGTTTCTATGGAACCCATACTCTAGTACCACTGAGTCTGAAGACAAAAGGTATATTCTTATTCTTTTCTCCTTCAGACTACTCTCCTTTTCTAGACCATAAAACGCAATTTTATGGCCAGGTGTGGTGGCTCATGCCTGTAATCCCAGCACTTTGGGAGGCCGAGGTGGGTAGACCACGTGAGGTCAGGAGTTTGAGACCAGTCTGGCCAACATGGTGAAACCCCAACTCCACTAAAAATACAAAAAAATTAGCTGGGCATGGTGGCAGGTGCTACTCAGGACACTGAGGCAGGAGAATTGCTTGAACTTGGAAGGCGGAGGTTGCAGTGAGCCTAGGTTGTGCTATTGCACTCCAGTCTGAACAACAGTGTGAAACTCCATCTCAAAAAAAAAAAAAAAAAAAAAAAAACACAGAAAAGGGGCAAAAAGTGTACTGTCCTTGAGGCTAAGTGATGAAAGTGTTTCAAAGAGGACAGAGATGAAGGGAAAGGAGAGCTGAGAACTGACCTCTGAATTTGGCAAAGCAAAGGTCATGAGAACTTCAATGAGAGCAGCTGGGGGCTGGGAAAGCAAAAGTTTGAGTGGAGAGGATACATGACAGCTAACGCCGAAAGTTCTGTTATAAAGGAAGGAAATACATAGAAAAGTAAGGTGAAAATGACTATTTTTTACAATAGGAGAAATACAACCATGTTTGTAGGCTGATGAGGAAGAAGGGGGAGAATTGCTACAATGATATCCTCGAGGAGATGGGAAGAGCGTAGTACCGAAGTGGAATGACATCTCACACTACTTTTCAGACACAATTCTAGACTTTATCAATATAATATAACCAAAGGAAAATGACTGATAAAAGGGCAATGTGGAGGCAAACAAACATGTATGTCGTTTCATACTTAGTGTCTAAAAGACATAAACATATAAAAATATAAACAGAAAAAGAAATACAGATGCCAAAACATTAAAACGCGCTCATTCTTATTCCACTGAAGAAATGGAAATTAAAACAGTAACAATAACATTATTTTCCCACACTGGGTTGGCAAAGACTAAAAACTGGTAATACACAGTATGACAGACAGGAACTCATTTTTGCTTGTGTTCATTTGTTTTTCATCATTCAACTTGAAGAAATGCTTTCATGAGGTACTTACTGAGCAAATAAACTGGTACAACATTTGAAGGACAATATGACAATATCTAGCCAACTGTAAATGCAGAGGAACTTTGACTCAGCAATTTCACACCTAGGCATTTTGTCCCACAGTTATGTTGGCATGAACTCACATTTGCAACAAACTGAAAATAAATGTCCATTAGACAGGGAAAATGTGGCACATATACACCATGGAATATTATGCAGCCATCAAAAATGATGAGTTTGCGTCCTTTGTAGGGACATGGATGAACCTGGAAACCATCATTCTCAGCAAACTGACACAAGAACACAAAATCAAACACC